>JAQPZY010001261.1:1692500-1861749 GCA_029931535.1 Margaritifera margaritifera
TGAATAAGAAAGGGACAGATAATAAATGTCTTTTTCAATCATGGCCCACAATAAATTCAGATGAAGCAAATGGTCACCGAATGATATCAGTCAGGGCATTACTAAACAAATTACATTCTTTATATATTTCCTTCATTTTAAATTTTTTGCTAAAATTCGAGTGCATTAGTTATCAATTCATATGAACCAAGACTATCTTAATTGTGTGAGGCACTAACAGGGATACAATATAAAAAAAAAATATAAAAAAAAAATCAGCATATGTTATTTTGCTTTTTCTGGAAAATATTCGAATGAAAGAATTGGAATTTTTAGTACATGTGACCTTCCCAGAACGAGCCGAATCACACCTGTTTACTTGTCATCCTACACAAAAGTCAAGAGGATAAACTCTATCAACATTTTATTTTCTGTTTAAGTTTTACTGCTTTTTGATGAATGTAAGTACCATTCTTAACTGGCCAGCAAATCTCCAGGAGAAATCAGAGAAAAAAAAAATATTCATGATTTTCTGAGGATGCAGTAACAGCTGTTTCGTTCACTTAGTGCAGTGATGCCTTAAAAGTCGTAGTTTTTAAAGCTGTTAAAAAAAGTAAGAAGCTCGACTTCAAATCAAGTCTTTTTGTACAGGTAAATGTAATGTATCCAGTGAAAGATGCTGCAGTAGAACATAGCATTAAACACTCCTGACATTGCTAATAAGACCAAATGTACTTTAGAGAATGCAATTTAAATTTTTGATACTGTACTATACTCTCTATCTCTCTCATATATTTGAACATCTTAATCATTTCAACAGACTTTTTAAAACTCTTTATTTTTGTTTCAGGCTTTAAAAGTCAACATGGTCTCAGAGTACTACCACTATCTATTTATAACGCTGGTAATCTATTTCTCTCAGTCTGTCGCTGTCTGTTTCTTTCTCGCTGTATCTTTTGTTACATCTGTACGTGATTGAGGATGGACATACACACACTACAGTTTCGGAGTGACCGTAGCTTCCGTCCCTTTCGCGACAAGGAAGCACGATGACTTCCTACGCCAGTGTCAGTACGCTAATACATTATAGTCTGTGGTGCGCCGCGAGAATCTCCCAGGGTTATCAATTTTACAGGTCACAAAGCAGCCGCTGCTACCCTCAATCCAAATGGTTCACTTTGATTTGGTTTTAGGTGCTTTACGGTACAGCAATACTTGTAGGTTATATCCCGAAGCAAACAGAGTAAAGGGTCTTGTCCAAGGACACATTAAGATAGCTGATCTGGGCTAATCCGATGGTGGGAATCGAACCTGCACTCTTGTGGTCACGAGTCGAAGGATTTAAACATTGAAAAGATGGTATTATTAGCGAATATACAGAAACACAGAAAGAATGGTAGAAAAAGAATGAAAGTTTTACAGTATATTGATAGTCTTTTGATATTGAAAACTTCTTTCATCTCCAATTAAATGTAGTTGAAATTCCAGGACATGTAAAGAAAGTCGAATATATGTCTGAACAAGATAATGAGTCGTAAAAAATGGCATATTCTTCCCATTTCCTTTTCCTTTTACCATTACTCTGGATATACGTAAAACCTTTGGGTACCATGTGCGGGAAACTAAGATTAATTTATATGCAAATATTACAATAATCTGGTAACGACATATAATCTGTTTGTAGCTCATTGACTGGTAAATAATTGAAATAGTATGAAATAACAGTAAGAACTAAAATTCATATTCTTATGTACATTTAATCATGAGTAATAACTCCTGCACGTTTATTTTTCAATACTGTAAGCCTAATTAGAACATTTTTTAAATTTTTTTATCATTATTCTTAAATGAACAAGTAGTATATATTTTGAGCACCGTAAACATATTAGTAAATTATGGAATATATACTAGAAATTACAGCCATAATAGGAGCTTTGGTCCATTTTGTATTCAATATATATTAATTTTATAAGACAAACAAGCAATGCCCAAAATACACACTATTCCAAAAACTACCAGACCAGACAGACAATGAAGACATTTATCTAAGCTGGCCTTGAGCGGAGCTCAACGAACACCAAAATATCATCTTCTAGTAAACAGGTATATTTACAGCATTAGCAACTGCCAGGTGTAATGTAATAGCAGCAGTACATTATATGTAAATGTACCTACACAATAAACATTATCTTTGGCAGAAGTGATGGTTTATATATAAATCGATGATGTTGTATAAAAAGATGGGAATGCCTGTTGATCAGGTGAGTTCGCTACCTGTTGGATTGCAATGGTCTGGATTCTTGCAAATCTGGAACCATTTAGGGGTTACGGCACAACTTCCCCTGTGGACATGGCCTCAATGGTCACAGAGGGTTGTAAATTTCACAGCGAGTCCACCTCCGAAGCCGTTCACACTGGACTGTATAGAAGTTATGCACAGCAAATAATTCACATTTTATCATTCTAAAATAAAAAAACAACAACCAACAAACTTGCTTATACACAATTTGTAGCAACTTATAGTTTGAATCTCTAATATTTTGTGTCTAGTATGCCCATTGATTTTTTCAATGCATTACAGGTAAAGAACAATCATTTAATATATCTTAAAAAGCGAATTACATAATGTCATCATAGGTGCTGATCTTTACATTGTAAAAGAAACACGTGTATTTTTTATACGCTACTTAGAAGAAAACAATATTTTAGCATTCGAATTGTCAACCCGAGAAGAAGCCGGTAAAATCAGGTTTAAAAAAAAAAGCGAACTTAAGCTGCATTGTAAAAAATTTTTACACTTAAAAATAATGTTGTGTTTTTCAGCACAAAACATGGCTGCAGCAAGAGTAATTATTGGAGGAACAATAGTTACGGTCTAACATTTGCAGGAAGCAACCATCTGTTCAATTTATTGGAATTATATAAAGAAACTATAGCATTAACTGAAAACAGAATTAGGACGACGGAATACTGGCATGAATGATAGAGAGTACAAAGTTTGGTGACTCAGTTTTTAAACAACATGGGCGATGCTTTTTCTCTATATGCATCTCTCATGCTGATACTTTTACCTATCCCTACACATTTATTCACTAATAAAAAAGATAAATCCTGAAAAAAGCTTAGGTAACGTAAACTTAATGATTTTTGCTAAGCTTCTAATGATACGAGTACATATTCGTTGCACTTGTGATGGGTGTTAAGGTGTATTTTGCACTCAATTATTTACAGGTAATACATAGTAAAGATGTCTACATACGGTAAATACATAGCTCCTCACAAGCAGGAAAAGATACCACAAGGAGCCAAACACCTCTATCCAATAAATCATTGTATCATATACACTCCAAGCAACATTAAATCTGCAAAAACTTCACATGTTTGTATACCAAAACTAAAACTAAGTCCAAATATTTTGATTGTACCAGATAGCATTTTCCTGTCGCTTAATATGAAGGTAAAATAAGATGCTATAAATGCAGTGGTAAACATTTTGGGTTGAATGCTTGTGAAAGAAATCCCCATATTCTAGGGTAGCAATAATCTTTTCAAGTTGAATGATAACATTTTCATGAGATGCAAAGACTTTGTGGTTAGCACCATATATAAGGACAAATAAGATTGAACAAGGTATCATAATTGATAAATTGAGAAAGTCACAATCAAGAGTTGGTAATGCACAATATACTAATACTGAAGGAACACAATTTACACAATTTAATTTGTGGTAGAAGGCTTAGAACTTTCAGATACTAACAGATAATTGCATACTGTATCCTTGTTCTCCTCGACATGATTTAAGATTTAACATTACATTTGCAAAAACCTCTGAAGTGATAGATGATGTAAATCAGGATTACTAAATTGGAGAACAATTTATCTCGAGGATGACACTTCTGAATCAATTGAATAATCAGCTAACGAGTTACCTCACTACGAGAGAATCATCAACATAGCAGCTAATACAACTTTAACGAGTCTCACTCCTGATTCACATAGATGGAGTTTAAACGGTGTTTTAATATTGTGCAAACAATTGGAGAAAAAGACCCAGAAAGGTTTGACAACTTATCTGTAGAAGAAACTTCTGTGTATAGAAGGTCTGCCAAATATGGTTTATTGGAAGGGTTTCCAAGCGAGTCAACAGTTTACTGAAGCCACAAACTATTGTTTGATGAACATCAAAAGTACGCAGAAACTATTAACACAAGTGTTTAAAAATTGTATATTGAAAATTATTGTAGCTGACCTGATTTAAGGAGTGCATATGACAACAGATACATAATAGATTGCATGCTGGTAGATATACATTGGTTAATGTTCAACAATGTATTCACTCGCAGATCAGCAGAATAAAAAATGTAGATGCTTGCAAGATGTATATTTAGTTCGTGTCTGATTCTCAGACGAACATTCAAAACATTCAGCTAAAATCAATCAAGTTTGAGACATGATTAATGTATTTGAAAGAATGGCAAAGCCTTTACTTACACGAACCTCATAACATGATAATTTGTGGAGTTAAACATTTTGGAAACATTATGTTTGCGCAGAATCTGACAGAGGCTGAATACAAAAATATTTTAGATTACATGGTCATAGTCTGGATACATTTTTCTGTACAACAATACTTATGATAGAAAGTGGTTACTCAAGAATGAGGCTGTGATCCCGATAGATCCCGATCATAAATTAGATAAATGGTTATAGTTACCGGTTGATGTGTGCCAATGAACAAATACCGATTGTGTACCTAATACTGATTGATGATTCTGATAACATCGATGATGTGAAAAAGAAAGCAACTCACCTATCCAAACTTGCTTATAGAGGTAGACATTTTGAAATATCTGTATAGGTTATTGTCCAAAAGTACAACTCTGTTCGAAAGAATTTCCAAGAGAATACACGCTTTTCTGACTGTTGTCTACAGCGAGGACAAAAAGGCGTTGGGAACTGTATTTGAAAACAAACCCATGTTATTCCAGATGAAAAGAAAGGAGAATTCGTAGAAACTGTAAAACAAAAAAACGGAATACAATTTTAATTCGTTTAGAGTTTCGCTTTAGCTTTGCTCTGTGCGAAGACTGCACTTGAGGCTCATGATTATAGAATGGTTAGGTGTCCTTAAGGTAAGGTATTTATGTTATGAATCCCCCAAATACTTGTCGTCATACATAGACAAAGTAACTCTGTTCAGTTTGATGATGTACATCTTATGATTGGATGATCTGCGTAAATTGATATCCTAATACTTTTTCTTGTGATTTAAGAAGCAATCTGTGTACATTTCGAATTTAAAATTCATTTTGATTATGCGTTGTTTACATTCCTTACACTTTTGTATTCGTCTTTTTCCGTTGTGAATGAATAAAGTTTTGAACTTAACCCACATAATGTTTGAAAGAGTATACCGTTTATCTCATTTTTGTAATGTTTAACAAATTTCTTATTCATTTGTGTTGAACCGGATATTCTGTGCTTTCGATAGTCACTAGTCTCGTAAAATGTTATCGTATCCATCGTGTCATTGTAGAAGTTTTCTGTCTTAACATAGATACTCAATGAATCAGGAGCAGTTATTAAGTTTCATTCTATCACAGTATTTGTTCTTCAACGCGTTTCAATAGAATTCATACATTAGTAATTTAGATAATTCTAACACTGTAAATCCACCGTAAATTGCTTTAGTTTATATGATTGTTTTGTTTTGCAGACCGGCTAACATTAATTCATCGTCAATAATCGTTCTACTAGCAAATTATATATCTCTTTTGGCACTTAAAATATTCTCATCTCGACAAATTTTGTCTCTTGTTCTTTTCCTGAGATTCTATATCTGTTTACCGAATACAAACTTATTCATCAGTTTGAAGAAGTCTTTCTCTGAATCGTGTGCTGCTTTTTGTTGTAAATATGTATTGAACTTAACGTATAATTCAAGCCATGGTTGTTGATGAAACCAAGCAACTGTGTGAATCTTTTTCAGTTTTAAACCTAATTGTATGTAAAGCTTTAGGTTTCTGTAGTGAATGACACATTTCTCTTTATTTTTCAATGTAAATAGCAATTTTGGTACGGTCGCTTTTGTACCGTTGTATTCATTATTAAATTTTGCAACTCTGCTAAATCATTTTTTTTAGCAGGTATTAGTTTCTATGGAGCTAATGGGTAAAATGGCATTGGAAGTGTAATGCAATCTCCAAATCTACTTCTAATATGCGATCATGGTTAAAGTCATCTGGTATTTCGAACACATTTTCTTCTACATATCTAATTTGTTACTTAGTTGCCGATTAAGATATTCTTACTGCCATGTATGGAGATATCCCATTTCCATAAAGATTGTTGGTAGAGGTACATAATGAATGACCTTGATATTGAACGTTTGTACTTACCATGATTTATTTTCTTGCCATCATTGCCCGAATAGCGTTCATGATTTGCTTTGGTGTATGTAAGTGTATGTTAATTCCTGCATATATTCCACACTCAGTTATCAGGAACATGGCATTGTTTGTCATCAGTTCTAATTCTACGCCTGACAATTCTGTGTAAATTTTGTTTAATCATACTACTTGATTATTTTCTCATTGCAACACGTTTTAAAGGGCATTGTAATGTTTTCTCGCTTGTTTTCCTCTCGATGATGCATCAAGTATCGAAGAGAATTACATATATATATATATATGTGTGTGTGTGTGTGTGTACATATATATATATATATATATATATATATATATATATATATATATATATATATATATATATATATATGTATATATCACTACTAATGATTTTAGATATTTGGATAGAATAATTGCAATAATAAACACAAGTTTGGGTGCCTTTTAGTCGTTCGTAAATTCAGGATTTTAAGAAAATAGAATTGTATGCGCAGTCAAGGGACAGCAGACATACTATACACTTTCTACATTAAGTCATTATCTTAACATGAAAACGTTTGAACAGAACTGACAATAATTTACATTATATTTACCTTCTAACAGCGTCAATATATTTGCGAATCAATGTTAGCAAATTTTATCAAAATCGTCCCTATTTTGTTGAAATTATGATGAAATTCTAATGGAGGAATTATGTGACCACGGCTAGAAAATATATTTACATCTGAAATCCTTTTAATTTTTCGCAGAAAAGGATAAGGACACGTTTAATGCACATTCGTCCCCAAAAAGATCGGTTTTTGAACATCAAATTCCGATCGAGCAAAAACAAATTATTTTGGTATATTTTGCATAATTTTTTTCTGAATTTAAAAAAAGATGCCAAAATAAGAAAAGACAAAAAGTGAGATTGTAAATTTCGTTTTAACTTAAATGAACCATCAAAAGCCATTTTGTTCCTTATTTTAAGTCTTTTATTGCGGGTTTTCCCGACTTTAAACCGTGATTTACCTTAGAGCATCTGGAAGTACCTGTGCAATGTTCTCTCCAAAGAATTTCTAAATAAACTTTTTGCTTATGTTGGTGATACATCAAGAATCAGGAGCGTTTCCTGACTTATAACATTGATTACACAGTAAAAATTCCTAAATGTCGAACTTTCTGCATACTGGCAAAAACAAGAAGTAATCTTTTCTACTATATTTACCTCTTTATATAAAAACATAAGGTGATCAAATTAACTTGTGGAAAACGAAAGCTTTTTATATTTCTCAGTCTGGTCCATGCTTAGTATTCAGAGAATCAAGTTAGTATATTTTTCTTTTTTTATTTTACGGTGGTAGGGTATTTAGTGTTACGCTCTCCGTCGGTGAATCTGTCACACATTGGCTTAGGTTTATGTAAGTTTTCAGGCACTGCGGTGAAGCATCCTTGGTCCATGAACACATTTGGTGGTTGTTGTTTTTTAGGACTTGGGCCTGGTTGATTTGGAAGACTACAAATATGGTGGAGCCAACATTACGGCCATGCGTCTGATTGACCCCAAACGGCGGCAGGTAATGGACGTGATGAGTGATTGGCTGCTGGAAGAAGCCCGGAGTGGAAAATCGCCGCTGTTGGGTCAAAGGGAAATACAGGTGACCGTTTTTAATCAGAACTGCATCGGATGGGTGTGGTATATTGGCCGTAGAGTGTCTTTTTATTTTAATAAAGTCGGTTGTGGCTATGAATGTTGAGGAGCACACCATACAATGCCAAGACACCTTACCAAGCTTTAGACATAACAAATAATCGATATGACTATTTTATTTTGGTCTACTGGTCATAGACCAGAAGAGCTTATGGGACATTCGGTTGTCCGTCGTCCGTCCGTCCGTTAGCACAAGTTTGTTATCTCTACTCTTCCTAAACTATTAAGAGGATTGCCTTGAAACTTCACACACGCACATTCATCCCACGGTCTAGTTGGTCCTACATGAAAATGGTGCTTCTCAGACGTCCAATATGGCCGCCACGGCAGCCATCTTGAAAATCTTGTTATCGCTACTACTCCTGAATGGATTTTCAAATCAACACCGGATTTTCACTAAGCGACTTATTAAGATGTCTGGCTGGTACCAAAGAAAAATGGTGCATATCTGACATCCGATATGGCCGCCATGACAGCCATATTAAAACGTGTCACAGCTCTACTTGAACAGAAAGTTATATTGACGTGGGTTTTTCGCTAGAAGACTTCTTATGATGTCCAGTTGGTCTTAAATGATGTCCAATATGGCCACCACAGCAGCCATCTTGAAAATCTTGTTATTGCTACTCCTCCTGAATGTAAGTCCTATCTTGAAAATATTGTTGTCTGTACTCCTCTCAAACTGAATGGTTATATCAACGTGGTGTTTTCACCAATAGACTTCTTACTGATACCTAGTTGGTCCTTAATGAAAATGGTGCCAGTCATACATCCAATATGGCTGCCACGAGGACTGTCTTAAAAATCATGTTGTCACTTATTCCCCTGAATTGATGATACTTATGACGCGTTTTTTTCTTCTTCTACTAAGTCCTAAATGAAAATGGTGCTAGTCATACATCCAATGTGGCTACCACGGCGACTGTCTTAAAAAAATCTTGTTGTTACTACTCCCACTAAGTGGATGATCATTATGAAATGGGTTTTTCACCAGAAGACTTCTAATGATGTCTACTTTGTCCTAAATGAACATGGTGCCAAGCTGACATCCAATATGTATACCACATCAGTTAATTTGAAAATCTTGTTATCGCTGAAGAATATCAGAGATGGTTTGAACACTCGACAGTTAAAAGGAAGAAATGGTCTTATCTTGAATTCCCGGAAATTCTATTCGCCCAGTAGAGTGTCAGTCCCTTCGAGGGACTCTTGTTTAGAATTATAATTTACAGGGCAGATGATCCAAACTATTTTAGCTTCCTATTAATTTGAAGTTCATTTTTGTCTACATTTATTTATTTATTACAAGATATATTTAATCATAGAGAAAACAGAATGAAAATACACTCGAGGTTAAAGATAAAAAAGTGTCTGCATAGTAGATTCTATCCATCGTAAAGTGGTATCACATGCTGGGAGTTTCTTTGCATGAAAAGTGCAAGCTTTATAAGTATCTCATCACTTCCAATGAACTTAAAAATTGTTTATTTTTAATGCAAAATTTTAATTCATGCTTGATTCTTATAAATTGCATTCTTGTGATAGTTAAAGTAGTACATTCCTTTTTAATCATACGGCTGGATCATATTGTAAACTGAAGACCATTTATTTAATGCTCCTTTATGGATCCAGGGTGGTACAACCAACGAGACTAATACGATAATGGTATGACGTGACTTTTGTTCGCTTAGAGTGTTGTCAGTTGTGATAAATGTAAAATGATTTGTGTCGTGCAATATGTTCATATCAGACATTCTTTAGAAATTTGTCCTATCCAAAAGCTCGATAGGCATTGAAGAATTGATATTGACTGTGAGGCTACGAGGCCGTCCTTCTGTGTGTCAATATGTGAGAATTTCATTTAAAACATTTGTAAATGAGATAAAACTCGTAAAAAAATATATTTGTCATATTTCTGCTCGCCGATTTCAACATTGTAGGTCCCAGCAAAGTAGTTAATTTCATTGTGAAAATTATCTTTATTTTGTGTTTTATGTAGTATATCAACAGCAAAAAATAACTACACTAGTTTGCGAAACTTTTCATAGGATACATTAGGTTTCACGTAATACAGCAATTCCATTAAGTTCAGAAAATAATGTGGCATGTAAGTAGTTGAAGGAACGTTAGTAACTTAATAAAGGGAAATGTAATTGTAGGAAACTTTCTTACACCATTTGTTCATACTCTGTTCTGTAAGTCAGTAGATTCATTTTAGTCATGATAGCTAGTTTCTTTTCTGTGTTGTCTTTGTTTTAAAAGCGCTTTGATTTAACATTAAGGTGGTGTAACATGACTGTATGCAATATTCCTTGCTTATTTGGTGAATCTATCAGTGCGTTACGTCGTTTTGTTTCCCTACAATACTTTCATTTCAGAAGGCATTCGTCTTTATCATCTCAATAATGCTTTATCCATTATTAGAGCGATATGTTTTAAAATCTAATTGCAATAATCAGAGCACCTATAACAGTATGACTTGACTTTGGGTCATGCCAAATGTTAAACTTTCAGCCATAATATATTTGAACCATAAAACTGGTAACATCACTAATTTTGAACTAGCAGTTATTTATGGCTGCATTCTCTTTTTCAAACATGTATTTGACCCTGTACCAATCTCTCTCTGTCTCAGTCTGTCTGTCTCTATCTGTATGTCTGTCTCTGTGTCTGTCTGTCTGTCTCTCTCTCTCTGAGAAAAAATGATTCATAGTTTAAATTTATCTCCAATGGGAATGTGGGTGATAGGCTAGATGGTGCGATTATTGTGGGGATGGGGAGGGAGAAGATGAGCAGCTGAGGTTAGTATGGATATAGACTGTTTACTGCAGATTTCGGTGGTTATGTGAATTGTCTATATGTCTCTTCTCCAGTTCGGGAGTTAACTTTGCAGAAATATGTGTTTATGTGGTATCCAGTGAATTCCTTCATGGAAAGTGTAAATTCCGTGTACATGTTTTGTGTTATGCAGTGCGTGCGTGTTATAGTGTATGTATCCTTTATTTACAGACGGAGACGGCTCTGATGTACGATGCTGTACACTTGTTCACGAAGGGACTGTCAGAACTTGCGCAGGCGCAAGTCATAACAACAGAGCCTCTAAACTGCAACAAGAGACAAACGTGGAATAATGGAAATAGTTTGTTAAACTATATGAAATCGGTGAGTTCAGATTAAATATTTTTTGAATACTGTTGGACCTTTATGATTTAAACTTAACGGGGGACATACAAATGTACTGAATAATCGATAGTTTGAATAACAGGAAAGTGTTACAATGAGTCAAATTAAAATGGATAATATAAATATGTTTCGGATAAAGTGATAATTCCTATAATCAGGATCGGAATGATCGAAGCTGCATTGTAAGTTTACTGATAACATTGGATACAATAGACGGATAACAAATATAAGACATAAAACTGGTTCTAACTACATGTTGCTAATGGATTCATCAGATGATCACGCTGAATACAGCATATCAAACTAATGTAAATCCACTGTTTCTGTGGCAACTACATTTCGATGTTTCCAGATATCAAATGACTCCACAGTGATTCAGTTTCGAGGATCCGTCACCGTTCGCTTGTCTTATTTCTTAAAAATGTGCATTCGCAACTATTTTAATTTGCGGATTCGATATTCATGTAAAATCCATAAAAAATAAATAACACAAAAAGTGCGGTTCCATTAATTGACTTAGATGCATAAAGTCGGGATGTTAGGTTGTATTTTTGCAATTACATTCTTTTTGGGAATACTATGAGAAATTGTATGATAACTTTTTGAACTTTTATAAGTTTGTTTCTTGTAATTGTTTGTACTGTTTTCTGACTTTGCCAGGGTATTTTCAACATGAGAAACAAAATTTTTAGTGGTAGATTTTTATGGATTTATTGAGCCATCTATGAAAAACTTAGTAATAAACAGAAGAATTTAGATACAATTTTTATATATGCATCCATTCCTTTTCAGATGGATTTTGAGGGTCTGTCTGGAAGATTGCGGTTTGAAAATGGTAAAAGATCCGACTTTGAGTTGGATATTTTGGAACTCTCTACAACGGGATTGCAGAAGGTACCAGCCTATTAAACGTTTCAAATTATTTTTTCATCACACATTCAGTGACCTCGAGAGATGCTCTCGCTTTATTCTTAATGACGACAAAAGGCAGCTATATGAATGTGTGTGCGTGATCATGGCTAGGTTGATGCAGATTCTACTATAAATAGATTTCTCTGTTTTGTCCCATCCGGGAACTTACTTATCCTCGTAATCATTAAACAGTCCACTTAATATGAATGGTTCAACCTCAACATTCTTAAAACTAAATATAACTTTTTTTGTATTTTTGTATTTACTAATTTGCTGCAGTTTTCTGGCTGTTCTCGTGCTTTTGCGAGCAATTGTGGGAGATATGGGATGCCGCTTGTCTGTGCCAACGTGCATGCATGCGCGTAAGTGTCTGTACTGTCGTGTAACACTTCCTGCAGATCCTATCATATTCTACGGATGTGAATTTCTGACACTTAAAAATTCATAGAATATGATATAAAATGTTCTATAGATTGTTCAGTATGGTTTTACAATTCTAGTTTATCTTTTCTCCTTGATTTGGATCGGTTTGGGGTTGAAGGATTTGGTTTGGATAGAGTTGCTGGGACCATTTTAGCGGGGAGGAATCAGATCTTTGAAAAACGTTGTTTTGCTGTAGCTCATAATTTCTATTAGTCATTTTCTAAGCACTTGAGGCTTGTATAGTTTTTTTTTATTAGCTCTACTGGTCATAGATTATGAAAGCTTATGGGATGTTCTGTTGTCCGTCGTCCGTTGTCACAAGTTTGTTATCGCTATTCCTCCTGAACTACTTGGAGGATTGCGATAAAAATATACAAACACATTTATCCCTTGGTCTAGTTGGTCCTCAATAAAAAAAAATGCCATCTTGAAAGTTTGTTAACGCTACTCCTCCTGAATGGATGGTCATATAAACACGGGGTTTCACTAAAAGACTTAATATATTATCTAGTTAGTTTCAAATGAAAATGGTGCGTATCTGATTCCAATATGGCTGCCACAGCGGCCATTTTGAAAAACTTGTTATCGCTATTCCTTTTGAATGAAAAATAATATTGGCATAAGATTTTCACTGGAAGACTTCTTATGATGTATAGTTGGTCCTAAATGGCCGTTTTGAAAATATTGTTATAGCTACTCCTCCTAAATCGATGGTTATATCAACATGGGGATTTTACTAAACGACTTCTTATGATGTCTATTTGGTTTTCAATGAAATTGGTGCTGCTCAGACATCCAGTATGGCCACCATACTGTGGCCATCTGAAAATCTCATTATCACTACTTCGCCTGAATGGCTGGTCATTTCGATTATGTGCTTTCACCAAAATACTTCTTATGATGTCCAGTTGGTTCTAAATGAAATGGTGCCAATCTGATGTCCAATATGGCCGCCATGGCAACCGTCTTGAAAATATCAATATTGGGTTTCCACCAGAAGACTTCTTATGATGTCTTATTGGTCCTAAATGAAAATGGTGACAAATCTGACATCCAGTATGTCCACCACAGCAGCTAATTTGAAAGCTGTGTTATTGCTGAAGAATATCAGACATGGTTTCAAGACTCAGCAGTTTAAAGGAAGAAATGATCTTACCTTGAATTCCTGGAAATTATTTTCGGCCAGTAGAGCGGTAGTCCCTTTGAGAGACTCTTGTTACAAATATAATAAAAGGATCAAAAACTTTACTTTAGATTTTTCTATTCTTGTATACTAAAAAAAAAAAAAAAAGGTGCGGGGTTTAAAAAAATATATTATACTTTAATGACATTCCTGTACATCTATTTCAGGTTGGAACATGGAATCCTAAAACAAAAGTCAACATAACAAAAACCTACCAGGAAAGGAAAAAAGAAGTCCAAGAAAGTTTGAAAAACCAAACACTTAGAGTTGTCACTGTTGTAGTAAGTATTTCAAAAATGTGTTTAAACATTAGAAGAGAAAAAAAGCACCAGCTAAAATACAGTAACGGCGCTTTTCATGATATGGCATGCAACGATGCCGTGGAAATTCGAAAGTAAGCCTACTGGAAAGAAAAAACCCAAGTTTAAAATAAGCCGTCAACTTCCTATGACGTTTTGCTTTCAAGAGTAAACCAGATGTACCTCTCCAACAGAAGCTACTGTATTATCCATTTTCTGCCAGTTCCAATGAAGCATTAAGTGTAATATAGTGTAATGTCTTTCTTCCGATTACAACTGTCCAATGAACCTAACCTAGGATAAACGGGATCAGATTCTTAACGACCTGTAATAACATGGTACCATCTTTAGCGTTATATTAACGCAAAACTCGGATACACGAAAATCAGATAATCGAGATAAGACTGTACTTAGATGCGGAGTACATCTGCTATTTCTAAAGTCAGTATGAATGTATCTGCGTCCTTATTATCGAAACATTTCACCCATTTAGACCGATTTAGTGTGTCCCATGGAGGTACAATTCAATTACTATGTCATCACGTGAATACTGGATAAATTACTCATTCTCTGCTGCCATAATTAGTACAGCCTTATTTATCTAAATGCCCCATTTATTCTGAAACTGAGAATTTTACCTCACCTACCCAAACCTTAACTCAGTGTCAGTTAACTTATAGAATGTCACTGCGTCGTGCTTTAAATTCATCTGAAAATGGTCTTGTTCGTTCTCTTTAGTAACATTTGAGTATTTCGTCATACTTCAGGTCTCTATTTCATAATTCCTCAGTGTACAACATAAGGACCAAAAGCTTCATTGTCATCCTTTTACGATCGTTTCCAGCGATAGAAATTCTAAAATCGTCCAAAGTATAATATGAGAGATAAACATCTTAACTTGGAGAGACATTCTGAAAATTGCACTAAAACTTGAAGAAGATAAATAATGATATACCGTGAGAGTCCTGGCAGCAAAACTAATGTCCATTATGGATATGGTCTTTATACGGCTTTGAGCCTGCTACCTGATTCTTTTTAGAAAATCTTAGTTGTTGTTTTTGCGTACAGTTTTGGTTTATGCCAATTTATTATTATTATAATTATTAATTTATTATTATTAGTAGTAGTAGTAGTAGTATTATTAATTTATTGTTATTATTATTGTTATTATTATTATTAATTTATTTTTATTGTTATTATTGTTTCCAGGAAGCGCCATATGCCGTGTATTCTACAGAACCAGGTGGCCACAAATTTGAAGGATTTGTCATAGATCTTCTGGATCTCATTGCAAACAAACTGGGGTTCAACTACTCAGTATATGTGGCTCCAGACGGAAAGTATGGAGCAAAGGTGGATGATAAAGGAAACTGGAACGGAATGGTCGGGGAGTTGATTGGAAATAAAGATGGGCCGGTAAGTATACATTTAACTGTCAGATCACCAGAACAAAGTTAGTTCCACCTTATTCTTAGGATAGGGTTTCGTTTGAATTTATTTGTTTTTCTTTCAAAAATTGACATCTGAAGTACACGCCGAAAAGTTCGTGAAAATTGTGACAAATGTTGAAGTTATAACAATTTAAACATGTATAAATTGTACAGTGACAATCACCCATGCGTAGGACAGTCAAGTCCGAAAATTCCAATAAGTTTGCAGTATGACTACTAACTAAACCCGTTATAGTATTATAGTCAAGAAACTGTTGGAATTCGAGGTTGTTAAAATACGAATGAAAGGCGAGCAGAGTCGGCGATCCATCAATTTTCTCAACACGCCCACTTATTGGCATAGCATTTTCTACAGAATTATACTTTTCTTATAAAAATGTTAGCACTTCTAGAGACCATTTTTCTGTTGACAGTGAAAATTGGGTGAAAGATAGTGAAGTTATAACAATTTGAGTTTTGTATATGTTTTCTGAATGAAACTACATAGGTTTTTAACCGGAGCCATACAGCAAGGCTGTTTCAGCATTTACGCACATGTAAACCAAAAAAAAAAAATAAATAAATAAAATAATAATAATAAAAAATAAAAAAAATGACGACTTTTACAAAATAAAATCATAGACAGTTCAACGTGTAATTTCCATCACCATTAATGGACTTATGAATAATTTTTATTGATATGAAACGAAGATTTATGATGATAAGAGTTTTTCATTACTTTTATGACGTGATCCTTTTGGTTGTCTTTCTGCATTGAGCTCCATAAAAAGTAAGAATTGACACTTTCTATATTGCTCATCTTTCTGGCATCTATCGCTAGCTTTTATTTAAAGAGTTTAGAAAACTAGCTTTTATTTAAAGAGTTTAGGAAAGATTACTAGCTTTTATTTAAAGAGTTTAGAAAAGATTATATTGCCTTTTTTTGTCATGATTTAGTTTTTTACACCCTGTGCATACGCTCGCCGGATAACTTAAAAGGTTCCATGTGAGCAAAAGGTCAAGCGATCAAAGGTTAAGTTCAACTACTTTCATAGCTGCATGGTGGAAAAAATAAGTTCAGAATTTCGGTGACTAATCGAAAAATGTAATCGAGTAAGATTAAAGTTGAATCAACAATCGTCGCAAATGTAATAGCGAATATGAAAATGGTTGATTGTTATATTTATTTATTTACTTAAATATTTATTTCTTATTCTGAGAAGCCTATAAATACCCTCATCCTAAAAGAGACATGAAATTTATAGCATGGGCCAGAAGAGACATGAAATTTATAGCATGGGCCAGAAGAGACATGAAATTTATAGCATAGGCCAGAAAAGACATCAAAAATATATCATGGGCCAGAAGAGATCACAGGGGAAAGTGATTTGTTATTGTTGTCAATTTAATAAAGCTTCTATTACCTCCTTCTTTATTTTCTTTTCTTTTTGCAGAGAGCAGATTTGGCAGCCGCTGGAATGACTATTACATATGAGCGAGAAAAGGTCGTGGATTTCACAAAACCATTCCTCAACCTTGGCATCACCATACTTTACAGAAAACCAAAGAAGGCACCTCCAGAATTGTTCTCATTTTTGTCACCTCTCTCCATAGACGTCTGGGTGTACATGATGGCGGCATATTTGTGTGTTAGCTTCATGCTATTTGTTATAGCCAGGTTCAGCCCTTATGAATGGTGCAACGCACATCCGTGTAACGTAGACTCAGATATAGTAGAAAACCAGTTCAGTATACTCAACAGTTTGTGGTTTACTATTGGATCTCTTATGCAACAAGGTAATAACAAAACGCTTCCTTTGTACTTCTGACTCCTAAGTCTTAGATTGAGTACTGTCACTTGTCAGGATACATGCTGACCTTTCCATAGTTTTCTCTGGTCACCATTGATTCATAGCTACATAACATATCGAACATATAATTTAAATTCAGAATCAGACTGTTAATAATTTTATTGTGATTAGAGACATAATAACCAATATTTCAGAAGCTATAAAAAAAAAAAAAATACAAAATTTGACATTTGTCCAAGGCCTTGACGTATGGTTTCCAATTTGGGGTTATCTGGTTTTGGTTTATATTTGTGCTCACAAAATAATCTTCAGGACCACGGAGCTCGGTGTCTGCCATCATAAAGATCATTCGTTGCGACCTGCATTTTCCTTTTAGATTTACGTTGTTTTTGAAGAAAAATCCTAAAAACAATTGACACATGACTTTCAAATATATAGTAAAAATTAATGAAAATTAACAAATTAGACAAGTGACTCTGTGATAAGGATTTATATATATATATATATATATATATATATATATATATATATATATATATATATATATATATATATATATATATATATATATATATATATATGGTAATGACTCGCCGTTGTCCAACCTCAAACACCACTAGTCCAGAAAAATTGATGTAAAGCTTCACACCAGGCGACTAGATTGGTTAGTAGTTCATTTGGATTTCTGTTATTCGAAGGTTGATTGACAGATGCCGCCAGTGGCCTTGAGGGCATGAGGGCTATTGGGGTAAAATAATTTATAGGTAAACGTCAAATATGATCGTGGGTTCAATATTTAAAGAATGGCGACTACAATATTTGTTGTATGAACATCCATGATAATCAAGAACCTGTATCTTGGTCAGAAAAAGTTTAAGAATTTAGTATATACTTAAGTATGAAATATAGAAACTTATTGCCGAAATAATGTTCATATATTTTCATTCCTATATTTTTACATGTGAAAAATATATCCTTATAATTTGCACATGTGAAAATATAAGATTTCCCATCATGCCATGCGACGCTTGATAGGGTGTGCTACAGGAGTTATACCTGCTACAAAAAAAAAAAAAAAGAAAAAAAAAAAAACGAGCACATTGCGAACTAGAACAAATAAATAAAAACTGCATTACAATTCAGACATGGAAATTGATTGTTGCTAAAGAAATTTGACTCGACGCCTTGCGCGTCTCCATGAAGTTATATCCCGTTACTTCATTGACAACAATGATAAAACCCCGCTGTGACGAATTGCTGAATCGGACTTGCTTTGTGGTAAGATATGATGAAATAGTGCACAAAATTAAACTTCGCCGCTCGTTAAAATATAACTTTTTGTACCACACGATGAAATATATCCGGTATTAACGTAGGAAAAGAAAATATCCTCTGTGTATTTGTTCATAGTGTCAAGCATGAAAGGTTAGTTGGCGAGTGCCTTTCGAATATTACAATCATTTTAGGAATTCAGTGACTTTCATAGTTTTCATTAAGAATGAGCCAAATAGTAAGATTGAATTTTTCCCATGATAACATAGATGTTTTGTATTTAAAACTACTATAGATGTTTTGTATTTAAAACTACTACAAAGTTATAGATGTTTTGTATTTAAAACTACTACAAAGTTATAGATGTTTTGTATTTAAAACTACTACAAAGTTATAGATGTTTTGTATTTAAAACTACTACAAAGTTATAGATGTTTTGTATTTAAAACTACTACAAAGTTATAGATGTTTTGTATTTAAAACTACTATAGATGTTTTGTATTTAAAACTACTACAAAGTTATAGATGTTTTGTATTTAAAGCTACTACAAAGTTATAGATGTTTTGTATTTAAAACTACTATAGATGTTTTGTATTTAAAACTACTAAATATGTTTTGTATTTATAACTACTATAGATATTTTGTATTTAAAACTACAAAATATGTTTTGTATTTAAAACTACTATAGATGTTTTGTATTTAAAACTACAAAATATGTTTTGTATCTAAAACTACTAAATATGTTTTGTATTTAAAACTACTATAGATATTTTGTATTTAAAACTACTATAGATATTTTGCATTTAAAACTACTATAGATATTTTGCATTTAAAACTACTATAGATATTTTGTATTTAAAACTACTATAGATATTTTGTATTTAAAACTACTATAGATATTTTGTATTTAAAACTACTATAGATATTTTGTATTTAAAACTACTATAGATATTTTGTATTTAAAACTACTATAGATATTTTGTATTTAAAACTACTATAGATATTTTGCATTTAAAACTACTATAGATATTTTGTATTTAAAACTACTATAGATATTTTGTATTTAAAACTACTATAGATATTTTGTATTTAAAACTACTATAGATATTTTGTATTTAAAACTACTATAGATATTTTGTATTTAAAACTACTATATATGTTTTGTATTTAAAACTACAAAATATGTTTTGTATTTAAAACTACTAAATATGTTTTGTATTTAAAACTACTATAGATATTTTGTATTTAAAACTACTATAGATATTTTGTATTTAAAACTACTATAGATATTTTGTATTTAAAACTACTATAGATATTTTGTATTTAAAACTACTATAGATATTTTGTATTTAAAACTACTATAGATGTTTTTTTATTTAAAACTACTACAAAGTTTCAGTAAATGCTAAAATTGCATTTAGACACTTCAAATATTACGAGCGACCTTATCGAACTTATCGACATTTTATGACAAATATGTAATATTGAATATATGAAATTGATTCAAATGACATGTACGTTATGTGATAAAAAGTCATATCAAAATGTCAGCCTAATTTATATTCAGCAACATTTAAATAATCAACTTTATAGGTTGTGAAATTTCTCCCAGAGCTGTGTCTACTCGGCTTGTGAGTACGATCTGGTGGTTTTTCACTCTCATCATGATATCGTCGTACACTGCAAATTTAGCCGCCTTCTTGACCGTTGAAAGAATGGAGTCAGCCATTGGAAGTGCACAGGATTTGGCAGAGCAAACAAAGATTAAATACGGTACCCTCAACTCTGGATCAACGAAAGCCTTTTTCCAGGTAAATCGTTGAGGGAATGTTTACAGGTAAATCGTTGAGGGAATGTTTACAGGTAAATCGTTGAGGGAATGTTTACAGGTAAATTGTTGAGGGAATGTAGTGATGCATATCTCGTAGGACACCACTAAATTATAACCTCTCTTTGTGACCACTTGGAAATCAAAATACTTTCCAGTAACAACCACATTCCGTCTTTCTTTTGTAAATTAGCGAACGTACGCTCAGAACCCAGATTACATCTTAATTCAAACAACATTTCTTCAGTCCGAACGATTCCCTTTTTTTGGGGGGTGGGGGTGGGGTGGATTGGGGGTCATGTATATGGACTCCTGTTTATAAAGAATATTTATGGAATCCCAAATGCGTATAGTAATATACCTGTAGTCCATATACACAAACCTAGTTCTCTCTCTTTGCTTCTTATAAAATATATTGTATCATATCACTAATATGATAACTGCAAAATAACATATTTTCATTATGCATTCCGTTTCTCTTGTGTCTTTAAATTAAAATTAATTATTTGAATAAGATATTTAAAAAATGTTTTGATAGCATTCATTCTCTAGATTAAAATGAAAACAGGCTACTGTAGATACAAATAACGTATACGGCATGTACATTTACGGAATAGGATAAAGATCAAGCAATTTGAGGGAAGTTCCTTCATAATGGACACAACCTATAAAGGACATATTGTCTAATACATTGAGTCTCCTCTAAAGACATAACACTTTTTTATTACCTGTTTATCAAAGTGACGTTTCTATGACTTGACCATGTTTCTAAATATGACTTTCACCAGAACTTGATCGTAAGCATAATGAGGAACATTAAAAATGGTTTTAAGTATTTGAAATCTTCCTTCTGAGACTTTTTTTGACTTTTTTATGATTTGGAACATCAAGGGCCTATCAACTAAAATATTTATTGCAGCAAGTTAAAACAACGGTTTGATCAACCGTGCATAACACGCAAACAACTATGAACAGAATGGACCCAGAACCGCAAAATCTATGTTATTCCCATAAAACCATATGTAAGATAAACAGATAAGATCCCGATTCGCTGGCACATTATGCGACATAAGTTTTGTATATATGCAGTTTGCAGATGGATACAAGTTGTTCACGGAAATATAATAAAAACCATGTATAATAAATTGCTTGGATGAATTCCGGATGAACCAGGTTCTACTGTCAATTTCACCGTCCTATATCACGAGCATACGGAATACTTTGCACTTTGCTTGGCAATGGCTTTATGTGTCAGTCAATCGCAAATATTGGTTGAAGTGTTTGAAGAAATCAGAGCTGTTCAGACGAGAAAGCCAGCCGAGATAAATAGCTACTATTTCAATGTCTTTGATGCGCTAAATCATTTTTGCGAAAAATTGCATACAGTAACATTACAGGCTAACATTTGCTTCGGTTCGGACGCCACCATCTTGAAAAACTCGAACGATTCGAGATACATTTTTGCCTTTAATTTTGCCATAAACAGTGCTTTGTGAAAATGATGTAGTTCAAAAATACATAGTTTGTAGCTATTCATCTCAGCTGATCTTCTTGTCTTTTTTTTTTCGACCACTTCGACAAATTGTTTCAATGGGCTGAGATTTAAAGCTAATGCAGAAATCCCTGGGTGATCTAATTGCCCGTGACATAGAATGACTGACTGTATTTAGGAGTAACTATCTTAATTTTATTGTCTTCAGGACTCAGATATACCCTTGTACAAGCGAATGTGGAGTTTCATGAACTCTGAGGAGCAATCGGTATTTGTAAACTCAACAGAGGAAGCCATACAAAGAGTCAGGAGTGGAGATTACGCCTATATGGGAGAGTCATCTAGCATAGATTACGCTGTACAGAGGAACTGTGAGCTAATGTCAGTCGGTGGATTGCTGGATTCGAAAGGATATGGTATTGCAACACCAAGAGGTTAGTCCTTTTTTGTACAACGAGACTACTGTCATCTCCACTGCCATATGAAGAAATGTTGGTTTTTATCCTCTGCTCATCTGTCCGGCTCCCTGTCCATGAAATCCTACCTATTTTTTGTTTCATTTAGTCCATCTGCCCATTCTGTAATTATTTTTGTACACTTATGGCTATTTTACTATTTCACTCCACATATATAAATACTGTAAAATTTTATTTACGTACCTTTTTGAAGGTAATGTCAGATTTCCACACACCTGCAAATTTGATTGATTTATGGCTCGTTTTTTTGTCTTGTCTTTACGGACAAATTATTCAAAAACAATTACGATTCAAACTTGTAAGTATTTAATAATTTTGTTTAAAACTTCTTCTTCATTTGTACATTTGAAATTTGATAGTGCTGTGTTTGAACTAAAAGTTTTGCTTTGTAAGTGTGGATATCATAATGGTACGGAAGATATACACTTCACATTTTTTTCTAATGGATCTCGATTTACCAATCCGAGATCTCGATTTACTCATCCAAGTTCTGGATTTACACATTCGTGTAATGGTCATGTGTTTTCAACAAAGTCTTTTTCTAGTACTTGAAGCTTAATATTTGTGACACAGACTTTGTTACAAATCAGAAATCAACACTAGTCATACTATTTTGCTTTCAGTTTATGAACGAGTTTGAGATAGCCATAGAGCTTACCTGTATGTAGAATCCTTGTTCTGTCTGAAATTATAAAACTGTTTCACTGTTTGTGTTGTTTAACTGTGCTGTATGTTGTCAGACAGTATATAGGATTTTAATTTGTGTTATATTTTGCAGAGATTGTTCCAAGTACTGCATATCTGCGAATTAATTTTATTTATATTTTTTTATACTTTACACGGCTATTTATGCAAACCGTAATTGTTATAAGATAAAAAAATTTTACATGTCAGTCTTTTAAAGATTTCTGCTTAGATAATTAATTATTTGACAATCTATATCAATAATTTTATGTAAATCCATGGATGCATCATTCAGAATATAAATATCTTTCTATTAAGTGATGTATTATTGTTATTACAAAATCTGAATATTTTTCTAATACGGGATGCATTATTGTTATTACAAAATCTGAATATTTTTCTAATACGGGATGCATTATTGTTGTTACAAAATCTGAATATTTTTCTAATACGTGATGCATTATTGTTATTACAAAATCTGAATATTTTTCTAATACGGGATGCATTATTGTTATTGCAGATTCTCCTTATACAGAGATAATTTCCAATGAAATCATCCATTTTCATGAAAATCAGGAAATTCAAAAACTCTATACAAAGTGGTGGGTTGAGAAAAGTGGGGGTAAATGTCTAGTAGACGACAAAAAGAAAGATGCCAGTGCCCTCGGTATCACGAACGTAGGTGGCGTTTTTGTGGTGCTCGTGGGAGGTCTTTGTTTTGGATTTCTGATAGCAATTTGTGAATTCATTTGGAAAGCAAGGAAAAATGCCAGTGAAGATAGGGTGAGTTTATTTTCTTTCTATTTTTATAAAATAATTATATTATTAATATTTTTTTTGGTTTTATTTTTACGCATGATCATCCTAAAATATATTCGTAATAAATACCAAATCAGAAGCTAAAATTATTACAGAATATCACAAGACTATTAAGGATTTATCAAATGCAGCATCGTTTTATTATTATTTGACAGATTGACACTTTTACAATAACTATTCACAATCATTCACGAAACATTATTCCGGATATTTTCGTCTTTTTACCTATCAGGTTTCGAGTACTTTTCTCTATACCATATATTATCTATGAACATACCATCTTTGTTTGTGGATAACGCGTACCTTCTGCTAATAGCGTCTACCGAGATCTGCCAGTGCATAATCAGGGTACACGCTATTAGCTCAAACTTATTAGGAGACGAAACAGCGTAGACCCTGATCTTGTGTTTTACTGGACAATAGATCTGGCCGAGCCTGTGCTGTTACCATTTGTGTAAGCGTTATCAAAAATTAAATAAGGTAATGTTGGGTTTTTGTTGTTGTTATTGTTGTTGTTTTATATTTTCAGAATCTTGCGTTCATTTTTATATGTAAAAATTTAAGGAAAATAATTCTGTAAAGTTTGATACATTTGTTAAGTACAAAATTGTATAAGATCCATTGTATTATTTATTCAAGTTTTGTCTATTACTTTAAGGAATTTTAATCAATGTCAACAAAATTAAAATTGAAAGGGTTACCATTTATCAGTTCTCATAATAAAATTTATATTCAATCATTCACAATTTGGCAGCATTTTTCACTGCAAAAACAATTACTGATGCAGTTACATACTCGCTTATAACTGCAAACAACATAGACCCTGATAATAATGCGCTGGCAGATAAGGGTTTACGTTGTTTGTTCTATTGATTACTCCTAACAAGATGCAAAGACGCAGATCTACCGGCGATTTATGTGACGGCAGATCTGGGTCTATGCTGTTGGACCCGACTTATAAGCGAGTGCATTGGATAATAGGTCCATGCAATGTCCTCGTGTGACTTACGATCGTTTTTTTTTTCTACCGAAATTTACAATGATTAATAAACTTGATGGTGGTTAAACAGAAAGACAACTGAAGTATGAAGAATAAAGAGATTTTACCCTACTTATATCGAAGTATTTCACTAGATGGCAGACAAGCCTGTCAATTGATTATTCAGAATCAACGTTGAGACCTGTCGAACTCGTATACTCATCACTCTTGCCTGTTGCTCGATCGTGTGAGTGTACTTATAAGATTTCTTGAATGGTTCTCTTTATAGTACGCTTGGTTGTACGATTACAAGTTATAAAACAGGGGCTCAGACCACCTACTGTAGACAGACACCATCTGCTGGATTAATATGTGAATGAGATTCAACTTTCGTTACTTTTTTCGTTACCATACCAGTCAGCTTATTGTTTAGTTTTCTTTTTAATAACTCCGCTGACAGCATTCTAGCTAAACCTCGTATAAAACACATGAAGTCATTCTCAATTCTAACTTTCTAATTTCAGCAATCCATTTGCTCCGAGATGGCTGAAGAGTTCCGATTTGCTATCAGGTGTTTTGGCAGTTCAAAGAAATCCAGCAAAAGAAAGCCCAGTAAAGACATCACCGACAATGGTTTACAGTTCATGCCTTTGACTCGCGTACCTGCTGATGGGCCGTTAGGACCAAGGGAACTTTATGCATGAACAAGTCTTAATCAGGGTATTATTGATGCCATAAAATTATAATGAATTTCCAATATTGTAAAATTCACATGGTTCAATTGTATCTATGTTTAACAAATTCTGCAAGTAACAAATCTGTATCAGCGAGATGCAATATCAAGACAATGGTTTACAGTTCATGCCTTTGACACACATACCCATAATGTAAACGTGAAGATATTTGGACCATGTGTACATGAAAGTTTTGTATGTAGATGCACTAACTTTTGGTGCAAGCTGTCCCCTGGATCATAAAACTTTACTCAACATTTCGAGTAAGAAAAGTTGTTCAAGCCTCCAGACTAGGACATCGTACAGAGTTGGCCTTTTGATTGGTCAGAAAATGTTCGAGTAAGATTTGGAGTCGAGCAAACTTTTTATGATGGAGAGGCAAGCTCTTGACAAAGCAAAGTATTCTTTCACGATATGTACGAGTATATGGATATATATACTTGGTGATATTTCGGGCTAAAGCACTTGTAAGCTGTAGAAATTGTAAGAAAAAGCACTTGTCGGGGGAATGTGAAGCTTTCCATTACAAAACTGATGAGTTGCTAATATTAACAGAAATATATAAGAACCAGAAAGTTTTTATTGGTTTTATATTTATGGCCACCATAATAATTTTTTAAAATTCTCAACCCCTAAAAGAGTTGCCACACTAACAGAAAATTGTTCTGATATGCAGCCCATGTTTTTTTGCTTGAAAAACCACTGAAAACAATCATGTGTTACCCAATGAATTCTTATCTATATTTTGTCACTATGCATTGTTTTATGTTCTCCAGTGTTTGAACACTAATTTAATTGTTATAATAATTACTTCAATCTCTCGTACCTTTTTAGTTACAATATAGCTGTTTGACACCGACCATTTTCTCGTGGGAAATTGGGGGGGGGGGGTAACATTCTACGTCCCCCCCCCCCCATTTGGTGAAATGTTTGGGCCAGGAATTTATTAAGAAAAAAAAGTTTCTTCTGCCTTTAATTCAAATCCAGGCCCCACCCTGACTCAAGAAGATAAAAAGGTCGTAATTTTATGAACGAAAGAAGAGTTTTAAATTTTAGGGGCAATTTAAGATTATGCAGCTGCCCTACAAAGGGTAAAGTAGGGATTTTTAGACATGTATAAATTTGTGTCTTACCAGTTTATTTTGATTGTGTGCATTATTTCTACATATTTCTTAGTAATTCTGTTTGTATACTCATTAAAAATCCATAAAAATTATCCACAGCAATCTTAATTGGTGAAAACGCATTGGTCCATTAGTTATTTATGTTTCAGAATGTCTGAACTTCTTCTGTGAATTGAAGTAGCGAAAACTCGGTATCCATAATTTTATCATTGACGATACCCCTGTAGTAAACCAATCAGAAGTCGGTATTCATTAAGTGATTCATGTTATAAACCAATCATAAATCGATATTCATTCATTCGATGTTATCCCTGTTATAAACCAATCAGAGGTCGATATTGATCAATTCAAAGTAGTGATTTACTCGGTACTTGTCACTATAACTCGTTGAAGTTCAATGATAAATATAATCCTTAAGCACTTCTGGCATTTGGTTTGGGAGAAATGTTCGTAATGAAAAGCATTGTGGCTAATATTTTCCCCGTTTTTCCGCCATATTTATATAATTCAGACATCACTTAATATTTTCACAGACGACTGCGGATAAGATACGATTAAACCAATGTTTTCACGTACCATAAACAGGGATTTGACCCGTGTATTCAAATTATGGATTTTCAGTTATATGTTTCAAGACAATTAGCTCATTAATATTGTTGAAGGGAAGTTGTTGATCTGATTTTATGAATTATTGTATTTTGGATTTATAGATGATTTTTTTTTGTTAATTCCAATGTCAATGGTCTTTTTTGAATTATACATTTGAATTACATGATGCTAGAATTTCCTAGTGCCTTAACATTCACATTTTAATAGTGGTTGTTTAAATGTATACATGCATGTTTGTTTGTAATATTTTTGAAGGTAGATATTGATTTTGCTGTAGAATATCATGATACTCATTAACGGCACATTTTGACAACTGTATATAATTTCATTACTTCACGTTGTCTTCATGATTAATGTATTCCATCATGAATAATGATGGTAATCATGTATGTTAAATACACAGAGGATATTTTCTTTTCCTACATTAATACCCGATATATTCATCGTGTGGTATAAAACGCGATATTTAACGAGTGCCGAAGTCACGAGTTAAAAATGTCGTTTGTTTGTACCACAAGATGAAATATGTCCGGTATTTACGCAGGAAAAGAAACTTTTCTTGTATGATATACCATATATTTGAATTAAAGCTTTGAAGATTAAATTCACTGTTCAGCACACACACACACTCCCACCCCCTATGATGTCGTAGCCTCATAAAGTTGAGACTACTCAGTGATCCTATAGTTGTTAATGAAGCAACAAAATTAGTCCAAGTTACCAAAAGTTTGTGTTTCTTCTTACAAAGCATGAGCATCTACATGACATTGCACTTTTTCTGTCTGTGTCATGCTCATCCAATCAAATGATATATTAAAAATGGCGGCCTATTACGCTTCAATTGTTTAGAGGACACTTAATTTTGGTAAGACCTTACATCTGTTTTTAGGTGAAATAAACTAAGGAGACTCAGTATGTCGTAGTATGTATGCATTATTACGAACATGATCCAACATGTTGAAAAAAACGCCCGGGTGTGAAATCACACCTAGCTGATCCATTGATAGATATAGGATTCAATTAGTATCCCGTCGACAAAGGAGGTACGGGTGCTAATATTAGTACAACCCAACCCATCCCAACCCAACCCCCACCTCTTTGTCGTAAGTTCACCTCAATTTCAATCGCATTTATTGGCTGGTCATAAAAAAAAGTATCAGCGATTTGAGAGAACGGTAGGCTTGAGATGACCTAGTTTGTGCAATAAATCAAATTTTTTACATTTTGTAAATTATTTTATCCTATCTGACCGTAAAAAAAAATCCAAGTGAGCGATGCAGCACTCCGGATTACATTGTTGTTAAGGTTTTTAAAGGGACATAACTTCGTAAAGAAGCAAATGGTGGCGTGTCAAATATCGTCGTAAAATATAATTTGCATGCCGGTAGGGTAATGCAGTTTCCATTCATTGCTCAAGCTCACAAAGTGCTCGTTTTTCTTGCTGCAAGTATAACTTCTATAGGCACACACAACCAAGTATCGCATGACCTGATGGGATATCCTGTATTTTCACATGTGAAAATATAAGGATATATTTTTCACATGTAAAAATATAGGAATTTAAAACAAAAATATGAAAATTATTTTACCAATAATTGTATATATTTCACACTTAAGTATATACTAAACATGTATATTCTCGGTTCATATTCGACATCTAATCTGTGTGAATATAAAAACTCACTGACTGATTGCTAAAATACAACAGTTTGAAAGATCCATGAGAAATAGAAAGAAAAAATCAGATTTTAGATGGATTGTTTTACATTGCATAGATTCAGTAATATGAGTGGTACAAAGTATTTATGTTCTTTGATCATGCTAAGGAGATGATTTAACAATAAATTGACATTTAAAAAAAAATATTTCACTGAAAGAGGATGAATATAATTTTGTATACCCAAAAATTTAAAGAAAATGTTAATTTACATTAATTTTGATTTTTTTTTACAAATATGATGATTTTTTTAAAGACTAAATCTTTCTCTTATTTGCATGTGGTGTTTAATACTATTTTGTATGATAAAATAGCTATTTATTTGTAATTATATCAAATGAAGAATGCCTCTTGTATAAAGTAAAGTATATTGAATGCCCTTGAGTTATATATTTGAGATCGTCATTTTATACGCCCGTCTTCAGTTGGGCCTACTACTTTATAGCGTTGTCTGTCCGTTCGCCCGTTAACGTTGGCTTGTCCTGACAATAACTTTGTAAGGGTTGGTGAGATTTTCATGAAACTTTGCTCAGATATATAGTACTTGTAACATCTTTTGCAAAATTAGAAACTGTACGAAGATTTACAAATGGTACAGTACAGTACGAAAACGGTTGGAAACTGCACGAAAATGAGACGGTACGATTAGGAGGACCGTTTAGAATGGTACGAACTAGTTCAATACGGTATGAAACAGTTCAATACGGTATGAAACAGTACGCTGACCCGGTAATATAGAAACGATCTGAACGGTTGTTTTCAAAGTTTGGAAGTTTATACTCGTTTTAATGATTCGATTAACTTTTTCAAAGTTTAATTAAAGGAGAAAACAGAATTTCAATAAATAGAGGTGGCGAGATGGTGGGAAACTATACTGAAATGGTACGGTAAGTTTCGGATAAGAAGAGACGATTAATAAACGTTCAGAAAAAATATGATAGGGGTTTCAAGCGACCAGAAACGATACGGTACACAGACGGTACGCTAAAATGGTTACATAAGACGTTACAAGTACTGTATCATGACTAGACGGTGTGTCACGTACCATACCCAGACCCCTGCCTCAAAATCAATGACACAGCAAAGACAAATGTAATACTTTGACTTGAGTCCTTGTCCTGAGTATCCTTTTTGTGCCACTGAAGATAATTAAATACAATTTTGCCCATTTATAAATCATAGCGGGGGGGGGGGGGGGGTCGCACACATAACCACGGATTCCGCCCAAAGATCAAGGTCACGGCAAGGGAAAATGTAATTCTGTGACTTGTATCATTGTCCGGAGTTTAACTTTCGAACCACTGAAGACATTTTAATAAAACTTCAACCTGTTATACATCTTGACGTGACAGTGTCTCGCCTATTCACAGTTATACCCCTGTCTCAAGGTCAAAATAACAACAAATGATAATGTAAGTCACTGCCTTGTTTTCTTATCCAGGGTGTCAATTTTTAACCCTTACAGATATTTTGATGAAAGTTTACCCAGGCCCACACCTCATCATACAATAGTCAAGTCTCTAGTTTAAAGTTCAAGGTCATTAGTAGGAAAAAGGTCACGAGACGGGCGTATCATGTGTCGTTTGAAGTACTCTTGTTTACATTTTGTAGAGTACAAGGAAATTACATCGGGCATGAATGACTAAAGTAGGGCTGGTGAAGAAAGTGACCTAAATTTAAGATTTTTTAAAATCATTGATGGGTCGCCAACTCCGCCCACCTACAAGTCAAACTTTAATTTTAAAGGAAGACTTATCAATACTATTGCTGGAAAGCCACGCACTTTTACATAATCGCAATCACACTTGTCGAGCTTGCGGGTGTGAATGTTCAACATCTTAGTGATTGTCATTATGTAGCATACAAATTCAAATAATCGGAAATTCAACATTTCTCTACCAATTTTCACGAAATTTTCTGCAAAAACTGAAAAGTTCTAGCAATCAATAGAGGTTTGTTGAGAAGACTGAGCTATTTCAGTTTTCGAGATCAGTCTATTCAGTTTTGTTGTATATTGAAGTGACAACTTTGGTTGAGGATCTTATATTAAAGTGGTGTTTGTAAGAGAGTGACCAGTGAATTATACCAACATTTTTTGTATGTCTTGTATATATTCAACACTTTCTTCCATTCTTCTTTGCATTTATAATTACAGACATATTAAAAATCAAGCCTCTACAAAACACATTACACAGTTTGTATGTATGATATATTCTTAAGATTTTACCGTGATATTGATTTATATAATATTAATTCAGCTTCATTTAGTGACATTGTGCAAAGATATGTAATCAAAAATCCCTTTATTTTGTATCAGGATGATATTGTGGGTTCTAGCATTATTGATTAGATTTTGTTAAAAAGGGCTTCCATCATTAAAGACGACAATATAAAGCATACAAAATGTGACCAATTAGTTCATTACTGCTACGCTATATATCCGGGTATTTTGAGGCGAGCGATTGTTCGGCTGAGGTGAAAATCGGGTCTTTATCCTTGGGGCAAACCAAGTTTATACCATGAAGATGCATTCTCTTCACGTGAAAACAATAAAATAAAAATAAAATAAAATAGTTTTATACAACAATCTTCTCAGCAGTATCACATACATCAGTTTCTAGATGATTGAAGTTAGACAAGTGTTATGTTTTGGGTTTAATTAGATTATGGCATGATAGGTACAAATCTGAGTCTTTCATCTTTATCCAATAGGTGAACTTCTATTGAGGTAAATGTAAGAATAAACTGTTTAACAATGGTTTATTACGTCACGCTGGACAGCCCTTGCTGACGCAAGCAAATCCTGATCGATTCAGTACTTAAGATGCAACTTAAATCATTGTTTTGAAATTCTTCTTTTGCTTTTTGTTATTTCGAACTCTTTGCCTACTGACCTTTAAATTTGACACAAAATACAAATTTTAAGAATTGTGTCATCTCTTCAACTGGCTGCATATCTATCGCGTGAAAAAAAAAATGGTTTTAAGGGCAATTTGAAACAATTTCTGGTTATTGCGCTGACTTGACATTCGCACAGACCCAATAACAGATAATGGATTTGATAGGGTAAGGGAGTTGTAAATATTTATCGGGAGGCTAGAGTGGTTTTATTTTGGAACAGCATCTGATATTGTGCACATTCAAAACGATGAAACTTTATTTTTCTGAAAAAATAATGGTAGAGTGCCGTTATACATTTTATGCTGGGATGGGATACGCTACTTTGTGTAACGACGTTAGGGGTGTGGTAAATTTCTCTGCAGTATGATTCTCTATTATACAGCTCCCTCCCCACAATAAATATTGACTGCTTCCTACGTTTTACTTTTACTTCCAGAGACATTTTCAGACTTTTGTTGTCTTGCTATCAAATATTTGCTGTGCTTCGCTTTTGTTTCTTTTGTGAATATGCGAACTGTTCTGTGTGCTGAATGATGATCAAAAATGTGTATACAAGAATGTACGCATCATGTATATTGAAATAATATTTTTTAGTTATGTCAAAATAAACATAATGTCCAGACTACCACAGTATACAGTCCAATTTTAAGATTGTAATCCGAGTTCATTTGTCCAAATACCCCTGTAGAGAGAGATGAAAGACTGTTGCACATGTTTTATATACTTTTTTCATATACAGCACTCTCATTATATTATCCTTCATTATAACACGGTCACTGTTATAAGTGGGATAACGTTATGAATTCCATTTCATTATGTGGTAATGAAAGTATATGTATAATGTACTACATTATAAGGCAGTCTCACTATTATGCGGTATTTTCTTTGGCTCCAATAGACGGCGTTATAATGAGGGAATACTGTACATACCTTCTGTGTACTTCATTTGCGTTGTAAAACGTTCATTCTCGTCATGAAAGGTTCATGTTAGGTGTTCGAAGCATTGTATTAGCATCAGTTAAAGAGCTGTGTGTCGAGTATGATTTTCAATCAAAATTGTGTCGATTAATGCTGCACTACTTTTTTCCCTCGTACCCACTGTGTTACGAAACGCTTTAAATTTGTAATATGTACAAGAACATTCCAGTTTTAATCGTTCCTTCGAAATAAAAGCCCAGCCAGCAGTACTGTATCGGTTCGATATTATTCCGACATAGAGACATTCTGCCGTATTTATCTGCATGTAACACGAATCCATTTGCCAAGAGCGTGGACACAGATCTGTTTGGTTTGATTTGGTTTTGTGGGTTTAACGCCGTTTTTCAGCACATGATAAGCTATACATGGCAGCCAGTATATTTAGTGGAGGAAGAACCCGGGAAAACCCCAGAAAGAACCACGGACCCCAGAGATCTGTTGTTGTATAATATGCAGACGAATCAGTATCTATCCTAAGTGTAAGGCATAGAGTAAACCATATATGCTAGCTTATCATGCGCGTTATATGCAACTAAATGCCGCTATGTCGGTCTAATGTAGAGTTGACATGTCGACTGGACAACTGACCAGATGTTGGAAAGATGTATTTAGCCATATCAGTTCATATTCGAAAAGATATGGGGGGAGGGGATGATTGGTACTGCATGGTATACAGTGGGTGGGTGATTGGTGCTGAATGACTTACAGAGACGTGACTTGCACTTTCGTGCTCCTGAACATTTGTACGATTCTTTCCCTACACACATTTAATCTCGCTCTCTGTGTGAAGTTTACCATACTACTTCGGATTGATCACCCTAGCAATCTATATTACTGATAGTCTTCTGATGCAGTACAAATTTAAAATAATTTCATAGCAGTTGAATAGTTTTTCACCGAAGACGAGCATATGGTTAGATAAGCAAACTCCGACCCCACCCCACCCAACACTGGTATGCAAATATTAGCCTCGATAAGGGTATTAGATAGAGGTTTTGATATTGATGCTCGATATCGGCCTCGATAATAATATTCGATTCGGCCCTGACCTCATATTGATCAGCCCGTGAACTCTCTTTCCTCTGTTTACTCTGGATATAACGGTTCGTTCGTTATGTGAATATTAATATCATCTGTCACTTCTAAATGATCATTCGTAAGTGTTGAATTATATTGCTGTATTTTTCTGTGCTGTGTGAATGAAGGAAATTGTTGGGGAATGATATTAGATTTTAAGCCAAGCATCATTTTGTAGTTATCCATATTTTGAAAAATGATATTTTCACAATACTGCATTATGCAACGAAGTATGAAACGTGTAAAGAATTTGCGTTTGTGATAAATATAGTCATATTAGTGGAGAACATGTCAACCAAAACCTGCGATTGTACTCTGTCCATAAGGAAAATAAAGATTTTATACAAAGATGTTCTCTTTTTAACGGACATTTGGAAGACTCAGATCAATAACAAGGTCTGTGTTCCTTCAGAATAGTTTAATAAAATGTTGATTTGTTTGTTTGGGGGGGGGGGGGGAGGGGTTCATGTCATTTAGCTGGAGATACGATCACTTTAGCTCATCAAACTTACCCTAATTCAGAAGAAATCGTGGGCAATAGATTGGTGAACTGAACACCGGCATAATTGAAACATTTTTGATGGCAAGTCACTCAAAACTTAAAAATTCATTAGAGAGAACAAGGCCTGGGTTTACGTTAAATTTAGTTTTGTTAAAATTATTCATCCATTTAAGGTAGTTGTGGGGATTGGATAGTGCTGTTGTTGCACAACTAATTTCGCACCTCTGCGATCTCGGGTTTGATCTCAGGTCCCGACACGTGCAAGGATAAATGGTCTCCAAAACCAATTGTCCGTGGTTTTCTTTGGGTTCTCCAACATACTTCGCCTCGAAAACCACGTCAGCAATCTCACCACCGTACGTCATGAGCATTTGCAGCAGTTCTGGCTTTTCTGCATTAGCCTGAAATCTAAGCCGATCGTAGCAATTGTTCCAGAATGTTACAAAAAATCCGAGCCGCTCAGACAAGAAAACCGGCTGGGATAAACAACTCTTACTTTAGTGTCTATGGTGCGTTACATCGTTTTCACAAAACTTTGAAGCAAAGTTCGAAGCAAAACTTACCCACAATCAGACTTCTTAACTCTACTGGTCATAGACCAGAAGAGCTTATGGGATGGCCTTTCGTCCGTCGTCCGTCCGTTAGCACATGTTTTTATCGCCACTCCTCCTAAACTACTTGGAAGATTGCCATGAAACTTTACACACACATTCATCCCATGGTCTGGTTGGTCCTAAATGAAAATGGGGCCGATCTGACATCCAATATGATCCTCACGGCAGCCATCTTGAAAATCTTATCGCAACTCCGCCTGAAGAGAATGCCATATTGACGTGGGGTTTTCACCAAAAGACTTCGTATGATGTCCAGTTCGTCTTAAATGAAAATGGTGCCGATCTGAGATCCAATATGGCCGCCACACTGGCCATCTTGACAATTTTCTTATCGCTACTCCTCCTGAATGGATGGTCGTATGAACAAGAGGTTTTCACCATATGACTTCTTATGATATCTAGTTGGACTATATGAAAATGGTGCCAATCTGACGTCGAAAATGGCTGCCTTAGGCAGCTTGAAAATCTTGTTATTATTATCGCTACTCCTTCTGAATGGATGGTTGTATAAACATGAGGTTTTCACTAAAGACCTCTTATGATGTCTAGTTGGTCCTAAATGAAAATGGTGCCAATCTAACGTCCAATATGGTCACCACAGCAGTTATCTTGAAAATCTTGTTATCGCTACTCCTCCTGAACAGAAAGTCTTATTGACATAGGGTTTTCACCAAAAGACTTCTTATGATGTCTAGTTGTTTCTAGATGAAAATGGTGTTGATCTAATGTCCAGTATGGCCACCACAGCAGAGATCTTGAAATCTTGTTATCACTACTTCTCCTGAATGGAAAATCATATTCACATGGTGTCGTCACCAGAAGATTTTGTTATGATGTGTAGTTCGTCCGAAAAAAAAGGTGCCAATCTGATATCTAATATGGCTGCCACAATGGTCAGCTTGAAAATCTTGTTATCACTATTTCTTCTGAATGAATGGTCATATCAGCATAGTGTTTTCATTAAAAGACTTCTTAAAATGTTTTCTTGATCCTAAATTAAAATGGTGCTGATCTGACGTCCAATATGTGGCCATCTTGAAAATCTTGTTTTCGATACTCCTCTTAAATGGAAAGTCATTTTGACATGGGGTTTTCATCAGAATAGTTCTTATGGTGTCGGCTTGGTCCTTAATGAAAATGATTAAACCTCAATATGGCCACTATGGTGGCTATCTTGAAAATATTGTTATCTCAACGAAATGGATGGCTATAACAACATGGGGTTTTCACCAGTAGACTTCTTATGATACCTAGTTGGTCCTAAATGAAAACGGTGCCAGTTGTACATCCAATATGGCTGCCACGACGACTGTCTTAAAAATCGTGTTGTCACTACTCCCCCTGAATGTGTGATCATTATGACATGTTGTTTTCACTAAAAGACTTTTAATATTGTCTACTTTGTCCTAAATGAAAATGGTGCCAATCTGACATCCAATATGTGCACCACAGCCGCTAATTTGAAAATCTTGTTATCGCTGAAGAATAAAAGAAAGTGAAAGAGAAAACATGGTCTAATCTTGAATTCTAGAAAATTCTTTTCGCCCAGTAGAGCGTCAGTGGCTTCGAGGGACTCTTGTTTTTCAAACGGCGATATCCAATTTCGAAGCAAGTTTCTTTCGCCCATTATTGTACTATAATATTGCTGTAATTCAAATAAAAGGTTACTTAATTCAATCAGTGTCAGCCAAAATGTAAATGAAAACAACAACTACTCCATATCTATCTATATATACGTCTGCCTGTCTGTCTATCTATCTATTTATCGAATGATAGGTTTAATTGCGAAATATATACAACGTTGTTGTTATGAAGTCAGCTCGGATAGAGGAAACTTGCATGCTATTTTAACGCGCACGCGCATACACACAACCAGCACTATAACCACTATAATCGTCACCACCACTACCATTATCAACCCACCCGCAACAGCAGCAAAACCCCCACAAAACACCATTACACCACCACCAATAACAACAACAGCAACTCTTGATATTTCTTAAGTTCAAATATCAAGTTCAATTAAGTTCAGTGACTTCCATATTTCACTGCAAGTCTTTTATTCAGGTCGAAGCGTCACAAATAAATTTGCTATGGCACCACCTACATACATTCTATATTTATATCTGCCTTATCATAAGGTGCAGGACGTCGTGCCACCGCCGGACAATCTTTGGATGATTTGAAGCAGATATGGCGCATACTGTTCTTGTTCTCATCGTCCTCTTAAACGTGCTCTGTAAAGGTGAGTAACCATGATGATTCTGTGTTTTGAAAATAATACAAATATTCCAAATGAAAAGCGCATGCACTAGTTTGTGAGACAAAATGCAGATTGTCAGAGAGGCATGTCATACGTATTGTCAAAGACAGTAGGAGATCCTTAAAAACCATGTAAGTGTTGTATGCAAATATTTTTACCAGATTTTAATCTTTTGGGATTCAAACTCTTTTGCTCCGTCATCTTTATGTCTATACACTTCTTGACTCGGAGAAGCATGTTATAGACATAGATGGCAACCAACCTAATTTTTTTGCGACTTGACCAATGATAGTATAAAGAAGTCGATATCTGCGGATAAAAGTTTAAATTTTTGCAGCAAAAAGCCAGAATGTGCTGTACGTGGCCTTAAAGGAATTCCCAGTTCCAAAAGTCTCCCAGACTTCGATTGCAATTTATGGCTAATTACATGTTCTGTGAACTCGCCCTCGCATGTCAGATGATTCCCGAGCCAACTGCAATGTTACATGACGTCTTACAGTCCTGAACTCTAAATTGTGTTTAAAATTGAAAGATTTAACTCTGTTTAAAGTAATCTCACTAAAGATAAGTCTAACTCACAATTTACTTAAACTTTAACTTCCGGTCCGACTCAAGATCAGTTGATTCAGTCTTGATTTTTTTTATGCGAGATTCATCATTAAAACATGACACGAAATTTTTAAATCAAACCTCAGTTCACTGTTTACGGCACGCTTTGTTTCACTCTTTAGGAGTTATTTGTTCCTATTTATTCACTCAAATGTCCCCTTCCTACTCAGTATGAAAAACTAAAGTTTTTACTCCCGCTTGATTCTAAATAATTCACTTTTTGCTAAATGCGTAGACGACACTGTCTTTTATGCTGTTGCGCAGATGCACCAATTTTGGACTTGTAAGACATACGATCACTTTCTTCTCAGTTGTGATTAAAAAGTTAAGAAAGTAAGAAATTGAAAAATTACAGTCTCGTATTTGACAAATCTGCCTGAGTGTTCTGTAAATTAGGCATCCAATCTTTTCGCCCACAGATCAAATACAGTACAACTTCGATAATTGTGATTCTAATTATACGAATTATTGGTTTATTCGAGACGAAGGTATATCGTTCATTCTTCCGTGACAGATTCACTGATAATCCATCTTCTGGTAGATTAAGTCTGGTGTCTTAAACCGACTTCTTTTATCTGACCGTATTTTTCATCAGTAGCTATTATGTGGGCAATCAATTTAACATTAGGTAAGAAATAATGAATTCAAAGTAGGTATATACTTCAACAGATAAATACTGGTTGTGTATGATGGATACTCTATTTCTCAATGCGATGTATATGGAGACAAAACGAGTTCGTGTCAGAATTAAAAATTACTTGGAATGCAGCATTTATTTTAATACCTAAATACCAGTTTTCAATGTTCAATTTAAACATAATCCCCAAACGCTCGAGCGATAAGGGGTTATGTAAAAATGTAAAAATTAAAAGCAGGTATTTTTCTTTTGAAATAGGTACCTCCCTTGAAATCATTATTTTAAACAGGTACCTCCCTTGAAGTCATTATTTTAAACAGGTACCTCCCTTGAAGTCAATATTTTAAATAGGTACCTCCCTTGAAGTCATTATTTTAAATAGTTACCTCCCTTGAAGTCATTATTTTAAACAGGTACCTCCCTTGAAGTCATTATTTTAAATAGGTACCTCCCTTGAAGTCATTATTTTAAATAGTTACCTCCCTTGAAGTCATTATTTAAAATAGGTACCTCCCTTGAAGTCATTATTTTAAACAGGTACCTCCCTTGAAGTCATTATTTTAAATAGGTACCTCCCTTGAAGTCATTATTTTAAATAGGTACCTCCCTTCAAGTCATTATTTTAAATAGTTACCTCCCTTGAAGTCATTATTTTAAATAGGTACCTCCCTTGAAGTCATTATTTTAAACAGGTACCTCCCTTGAAGTCATTATTTTAATTAGGTACCTCCCTTGAAGTCATTATTTTAATTCTAACATGAAAAATAAGCAAAATTTGGCCTGTTAAGACCGATTGTTTTCTGTTGAGATAGTATAACAGCTCGCGAGGGTCTCACTCAGCCATTGGCTGTGCACTCCCGTGATGACGTTACAATGAACATTACGTCATGCTGAGCGTTACTGTTAATGACACGCTCCTCTAAAAGAGGTATCTATTGTGTCTGACAAATATTCTTTTTATGTATATGTGTTGTAAACAAAGACGAAAGGACTTTATTTTACAATAAAAATCTTAGGCGTTTATCTGAATATTTGTATTGACAAGTTGGACACCGGATTAATAAGACTTTACTGTATTGAAATCTAGGACGGCTGATGGATAAAGTGGCATTAGTTTCACCCGGAGTTTAGCACTATTATTATTGTTGTTATTATTATTATTATTATTATTATTATTATTATTATTATTATTATTAGCATTATTATTATTGGCATTATTATTAGCATTATTATTATTAGCATTATTATTGTTAGCAACAAAATAAATCATTTTCTCTAGTTCACCTCTTCTTTTTTAATAATAGGGAGAGAAACTTGGGCGGGGCCTTGGGGTCCTTAGATAATGCGTATATGTAAACAAGGTATATATATATATATATATATATATATATATATATATATATATATATATATATATATATATATATATATATATGTGTGTGTGTGTGTGTGTGTGTGTGTGTGTGTAAAAAGCCATACCTTCAGCAGTTTGAAAGGTTCCGCTCTACTCTTATTAAGTACTTCTGAAAGCGGGACAGGTATAGGGTGAAGTTGTGTGCATTTGCAACAAGTACAATTGAGAGAACTTTAGCATATCTCTATGCTACTTTCATGTACTGTGACTGAAATTTCTTTAAATAAGAGAATTAAAAGCTATTTTAAGAATACCTAAGATATACAAGGTCTTTTTCTTAAATAACCAGGGTAACCTGGGAAATTATTTTCCATAAAAAAATCAAACCCTGTACAAAGTACGAAACTCTAGAGCCGAAGCAAAACAGTGGCACCGGAAGTGCATAGTGTCCGCCATTATCTTCCGTTGTTTTGCGTGTGCTCTATTACGGAGAAGGAAGAAGAAAGATTATTAAATATTCGTAATGTTTATCATAGATTGCTTTTTTGGGTCATTTAAGGCCAATCCACCTTTCGAAATCTCGAACATTTACACTCTTATTTTATAGTTCAGCGACAATATCACCAACATATTTCATTCAAGTCAGAATCATTATTTAAAGGTAAAGAATGCGCACAAGACGCAATGTGTCACATTTCCATGACGTTACGCGACATCAGTCAAAACACACACACACACACACACACACACACACACACACACACACACACACACATGCATAGCAAGCCTAGCTCGCTACTAGATTTAACCTATTTCATATTATTACAATCAATCAGGAATGAAGTGTGAGAAACACTGTTTTCATTCATAACCCACTGTTTCAACATCCTCTGTTTTATAATGCTTTATTTATTTCGACAGAGTCGGGATTAGGTAGTATGCATTGCCTACAAATACCTTGTAGATAGTACATGACGGGATTAGGTAGTATGCATTGTCTACAAATACCTTGTAGATACTACATGACGGGATTAGGTAGTATGCATTGTCTACAAATACCTTGTAGATAGTACATGACGGGATTAGGTAGTATGCATTGCCTACAAATACCTTGTAGATAGTACATGACGGGATTAGGTAGTATGCATTGTCGACAAATACCTTGTAGATAGTACATGACGGGATTAGGTAGTATGCATTGTCTACAAATACCTTGTAGATAGTACATGACGGGATTAGGTAGTATGCATTGCCTGCAAATTCCTTGTAGATAGTACATGACGGGATTAGGTAGTATGCATTGCCTACAAATACCTTGAAGATCAGATAGTACATGACGGGATTAGGTAGTATGCATTGCCTGCAAATTCCTTGTAGATAGTACATGACGGGATTAGGTAGTATGCATTGCCTACAAATTCCTTGTAGATAGTACATGACGGGATTAGGTAGTATGAATTGCCTACAAATTCCTTGTAGATAGTACATGACGGGATTAGACAGTATGCATTGCCTACAAATACCTTGAAGATCAGATAGTACATGACGGTACACGGTAGTATAAGATAAGAGACAATATCTGTGATATGCCCTACAGCGAGTTAAGATCGAGCGTGGTCTTCGCATCCGCTCTTGTAGCATTAGTTTATTACAGTTCCTTGTTCTGAAATCCAGAATATATTTTTCCTCAATTTTATTGTTACACTAATCTCCTAATTTCAATAAGGATTGACCATTTATTTTTTTACGGTTATTGAAGAATGAACGGCAAAAAACGCTGTGCAAACTGTAAAAAAAATAATTACAATTCTTTCTAAAAAGTATATTAAATAGATCATTCTAACTTTGTTTAGGCGTGCATGAATACATGCAAAATAGTTATCAGCAGCCGTAATTTGCATACAGCCAATCAGAATACAGCAATCAGTTCTCGACAACATGGCACAAACTGACCCTTGGTCATTAAATCGTTATATGTGCAGCTCCATTGGACAATAAAGTCCAAGTACCCAAAGTAAAATCCATGGTGGAAAATACGCATATGATTAAACTGCAACATTAATTTCGATTTGTTTCATTACTATATTACTTTCACCCTTATTTATCGATGTCAAAATTTGGGAGAGGCGACTACTTGTCCTATCAAGCGTATAATATTCACTATTAAATGAAAAAGGTTTCATTACTTAGCTTCTGCAATATTGTCTATAGTTTACCGGAAATGACAAATATGTCCATTTAACAAGATCTTTTTTTCAGAGAGAGAGAGAGAGAGAGAAAGAAAGTCGCCGTGGTTTATATACCTCATTAATGCACGAAGTGATCAAAATACTCAAAATTAAATCAATTCGGGTTGACAAGAGCTGATAGCTAATCTCTTTTTTAAAGCTTAAGCGGATGGGGTGGGTGTTGCGAAGGCTGCTTGTGATTTGTATCAGTGAAGAATCGTTTCTTAAACAAAAAACGAAGTAGTTGTTTTTGATGCTGTTTCAAACAAAATATCCTCAATAAATGACAAATTAAAGGGCCGCATATAATTTAGATATATGTATTTTTCATCGACAGATCTATGGAAATGTGCGTTTGTATGTATGCAACCTAGTGTGTGTGTGTGAGAGAGAGAGAGAGAGAGAGAGAGAGAGAGAGAGAGAGAGAGAGAGAGAGAGAGAGAGAGAGAGATTGCAAGGCTGCACACTACAACATAGCATGACTTTGATTTACTTTTTTAAATATCTGGTCAAGAACTCATCAATTCGATTCATCCAGTTTAATTTTTACTTGTCTGCTGTATCGGGATCTGTCCATATTAATTTCCTTTGAGAAACACGCTTACTATCTCTATCCCAACACTAGATTCAGTTTCAGCTGATTTTTTCCCGAAAACTTTGCTACGACAGGCCAGGACAGGTTCACTGTTTTTATGGGTGAAAAAGCTAAAGTCATAACGATTGAAATCTACAACGAATTTTTTATTTAAATTGGAATTACTACTGAAGAAAATGCTAACTTCTTTCAGGCTCTAATTTCATTTAAAACATGAAAATACTACAATAGACCTAATCCAGACAGCCAGAGCTTGTCTGTTTAATCTAGAGGCCCAACAGCTATTCAGTCCCGCCCAAATAATCGACTCGTCTTGGTCTGATATGAAACAATGTGACAAAGTACATGTCAGAATGCAACTTGGACGAACGTTTGGAATGTCAGGGCCCGCGATTCTCTCTCTCTCTCTCTCTCTCTCTCTCTCTCTCTCTCTCTCTTCGCCGATTATCTGCATTTTTTATCGATCCAACTTTCAGCTTTATCTTTTCAGAGTGTTATAAAGTCGAATTTGTTTGTTGTTGTTTATTTTTTTTCATTCACAGCATTATTTTATATACATGATATGATCACATTGCCCTCGTTGTTGATGTAAACCAACATTACGTCAATGCAACTTACAAATATTTTACAAAAATTAAATTACAATGCAAATGTGGGAAAAAGTAGTGAAAGTGGGCGGGGCTAACAACATTTGTTGTCTTCGGTTCATACAGGTATAAACCCCAAAAAATCAAAAGGGCTTGGCCAGTCTGATTGCTGGAAATCATAATGAGGAAAGAAAAATTTAATTATTCTCAGATGACATTTTCTAGTATAGATCACGTGATAATGACGAATGAACCCAACACTACGCACTTGGAGTATTGGGCCACACTTACCGAATGAAATTAATACTTTATACATGTGATTACAGGGAAATAACATTATTACATATGAACCTAAATACGCGCATGTATAGAATCCTTGTTTATACACATGTTTATAAACTAATGTATTTGGTTCATCCGTGCATTTCCAGATATCTTCTTCGTATTTACTTCATCATTCTTTATTTGTCACTTAGATACGATTGCTTATTTCCTTCAGATTATGTTATTGTGTTTCAAGCTAACCTTTGCATACTTGTACATTATTTGCATGCGATTTCTCTGGGTTATTTTTGTCTGTGTCTTGTTTGTCATGTATGGATCTGAAAATCTCTATATGGAGGAAATAAAGAATGAATGTAAAGTTAGTGTACTTTGGACTAGTTCAAGTTCATTTCTTGAACAAATGGAAGCAACCATTTTGATCAGCTGTCTGCTTTAGACAGCGCGTTATTTTCCTAATACCAAATATAAAGGAATTTCAGTCACAGTACGTGAAGGTAGCATTGAGGTATGACAACATTCTCTCCATTGTACGTGTTGCAAATGCACACAACTTCACCTAATACATGACCCTCTTTCAGAAGTATTTAATAACCGTGAAGCGGAACAACAGGCAAAGAACGCGCGACATATTACGTCACATCCCCATCACGTTACGCGACGTCGGTCAGAACATACACAAATTATACCCAGAAAGCTTCGCTTGCTACTAGGTTTTATCTAGTTCACAATAATAATAATAATAATAATAATAATAATAATAATAATAGTAATAGTGAGCAAAGCTGGCGAAACGAGCTCTTACAATAACGAGTATATCAATATATTGATTTTCCATTGCATATGTTTCGAAAATTTTCTCCAACCGAAGTTCAAAGCTCTGAATAGAGCTAATCATATTATTTTCTTGGTCATAGGACTTATGTATCGTAAAAAATCTCTAAGATTTGATGTCTTCTTTTAAAATCAACGACAATATCAATAACTAGTTCAACTCAGGAACATTACTATACAATGGTAAAGAATGCACACCAGACACCATACGTCACATCTCCTTGACGTCGCGCGACGTCAGAAGGAATACACGCCTAACCACAAAATGTCACATCTCTTTGACGTCACGCAACGTCACTAGGAATATACACATGATGCCCAGCAAGCTTCGCTAGCTACTAAGCTTTTACCTATTTAATAATACTAACACTTATTGTTGTTGTTATTGTTGTTGTTATTATTATTATTATTATTATTATTATTATTATTATTATTATTATTATTACTATTATTATATCGAGCGCAATTCTAGCGGCATATTGGTAACGCGCGTATCAATATACAGATTTGCCATAGCGTATGTTTTTAAAAATTTTCCTCAACCAAAACTTTATCGTGAAATCCGAACAGAGTTCAGCGTTGAAAAAAGACCGAAGATCTCCAATAAATTAGACTGATTTCAATTTCAAATCTTTCACGAAGTAATATTGTGTAACACGTTAGAAACCAATCAAATAGTTCGGAATAAACAAAAAGTATTTTTCTTTACTAACATGAATGGAGAATAATAGAAAAAGCAAGATATGCACAGGCAAAGAACGCGCATGAGATACAATACGTCATATCTCCAAATCACTCCGAACGTCCTCGGCCAGTTCGGTCGCATACAAAAATAAGAAAAATAAGAAACCTCGTATGTAAATACTTGCCATTTTGAACTGCCCCCATTCCCGTTGTTGTTATTTCATCACAGTAATCTCATTAAGGTCACGGCCTATTCGACGACGTGTCATCACTTACAGCTACGTAGGGTATAGCTTGAGGCAATGAAAACTGAACGCTTTCTCCATTTTTTTTAAAAGTAAAAGTTGCAGGAATGTCATGAAAATTTAAAAGGAAAGGGCGGATAATTTATTGTTGGTTAAAACAGCGTCGAGTGATATTTTCAACAGCTTATATTTTATAAAAATCTACTCTTCCGCCAAAAACGTTCCGATTGATCCCTCAATCCTTAATCCGAACGTCCTCGGCCTTTTCGAACGCATGTTAGCAAAAAACCTCGGATGTAAATAGTGGCCGTTTTTAACTACCCTCAAGCCCATAATAACTATATTGATATCACAACGCCTCAACAATGTGTCATCACTCATAGCTGCGTAAGCAATACTTTGAAGCTATTGAAATTGAATGATTTCTTCAATTTGTTACGTAAAGTTGCAGGAATGATATAACAATTAAAAGAGCAGGTATTTCATCGATGGTTGAAACGTCGTCGAATGTTATTTTATGTGGAACTGCTCTAGTCAAATATTTGTCCTAAAAAATCGTACCAGTTTAGGAAGTATGACTACTATTACCTCAGAATCTCTATCATAGAGTTCAAGTGATTCGACTCGCATCGGAAAGAGACGAAGATGTTCCAATTGATGATGCCCAACAAGTTTTGCTCGCTACTAGGTTTTTGGTCTCGTTTAACAAGACCTCCAGCGTGGCACCGTAAGATCTCTTTGCCTTACAAGATATCATTGTAACGCTCAAAGCGAGGCTTACCAAACATTTGGTAAAGTTGCTGATTGGTTGACAGGTTAAACAGAGTTCTTAATAAAAACTTCAAGCACATAAATGTACAATTTTCATATTTTTATTTATGTTTCGTATCGACCACAAAAGTATGTACAGGTGATACAGGTTTTCGTGTCTGTACGAAAATCTTTTAAATCATCAGACTGTGACACAAACTCATTGACTACATACAAGCAGTACTTATTGCCCACTTTTGCACCAATACATTCTGCTACCTCTAAAGTATATTACAAATATGTTTACATTTACCCCTTATTAACAAATGGAGCTGATGGACTTTGGTACAGATGGTGTATTTTTTGGACAGAAGAAAAAATGAAAGAAAAATGAACGAATCCCTGGTACCCGGCCTTAATTCGAAAGTCAATATCATAGGCCGGTAACAAGTAAATCTCTGGCTTCCGACTGGTTAGTCAGTGACGTCATTCGCACAACAGTGGCGTCTTTTCCATAACAGCTAGTTTGGAATCTTTACCCCGAACTGCAGCGACTGGTTGGAATCGCCGCGGTGCCTCATGGTAAAAATTGCAGAGATTCCTAACTTTCACAAAATATGGAGGATGATAGTTATCTGCGGCCTCGCGAGCACCGGAAGTGTTACACAGTTGTCAGCGAAAATGAGCGGTTCATATGGATAACATTCAACAATTAAAATGGTAAAGACCTTCACCAGACTCAAGGTCGGCGTAGATCTCTCAGAGTCACGGGGGAGTCTGGTTGAACAAGACTACTAGATTTTACCTCTTTAATAATAATAATAATAATAATAATAATAATAATAATAATAATAATAATAATAACTGTGATTTGGATATCATCAGGCACATACAGATTTTTTATCAATCCTGGGCGGTGCTTCACACGTCACGCACCCTTCGATTCATCACGGAAACGTTAAAATATGACTATAATTAACGAATGCGGTAGCGGTTCTGAAGAGCGGTATAGCAATTAATACGTCCGTGAGACTTAATTTTTTTTATAAACTCTGTGTATTGTGAACAAAATGAATAGTTTAAAATATACTTAAAACAACGGGAATAAATGCTATATGATGCATTAGAGATGTGCGTAACGCGTCGGAAAAACAAAAATACAGCATAGGAACTTTCCCTAGCACCTACACTGGAAATCGAACATTTTCTTTGACAGCTACAAAAACCGGCATAGCTAAGTTTAGGTATGTAGCGCAAAGAACCTCAAAATTAATGCACTCTTGTATCTTTTGTCGTATTTGCCTTTATGCGATTTTCTTAAACATTCAGGAACAATTGGCATGGTCAGTCGAAAAATACCCATGCTGTCACATAATAGTTTCAATGTATCGCAAAAGAAATAAATTTCAGGGTTGACTGGAACGGGAAAGTAAAACGACGATAGTAATGCTTCTTATGTGCTAACAATTTTCAGACTATTATCTTTTGAGAAGGAAATTATAGGGACTGGCTCTCTACTGGTCGAAAAGAATTTCCAGGAATCCAAGATAAGAACGTTTCTTCTTTTTAACTACTGAGTGTTGACACAATCTCTGATATTCTGGAGCAATAGATATATTTTCAACATTGCTGTAGTGGCGATCATTTCGGATGTAAGATCGGCACCATTTTCCTTTAGGATAAACTAAGCATCATAAGAAGTCTTTGGTGAAAACCCTATGTCGATATGACCATCCATCCAGGAGGAGTAATCATAACAAGATTTTCAAGATGGCCATATCGGAGGTCAGATCGGCACCATTTTCATTTAGGACGAAATAAAATTCATAAGAAGGCTTCTAGTGAAAACCCAACGTCGATATGATTTTACGTTCAGGAGAAACAGCAGTAACAAAATCTTAAAGATGGCTGGTATGGCAGATATATTGCAGACCAGAACGGCGCTATTTTCATGTTGGACAAACTAGACATTATAAGAAGTGTATTAGTGCAAACCCAATGTTAATATGACCATCCGTTCAGACGGAGTAGCGATAACAAGATTTGTAAGGAACTCGGCACCACTTTCATTTAGGATTAACTAGATTTCATAAGACGTCTTCTGGTGGAAATCCCACGTTCATATACCTTCTTTGTTTTGGGTATTGCGGGGGTGGGGGTGGGTGGGGAGTGGGGGTATCAGCTTGGCACCATTTTCATTTAGAATCAACAAGACATCATAAGAAGTCTTTTGGTGAAAACCCCATGTCGATAAAACTTTCCGTTCATGAGGAGTAGCGAGAAGAAGTTTTTCAGGATGGCTACCATATTGGATATCAAATCGGCGCCATTTTCAAATAGGACTAACTAAGCATCATAAGAAGTCTTTCAGTGAAAATCCGATGTTAATATGACCATCCGTTCAGGAGTGGCGATAACAAGATTTTCACCATTTTCCTTTAAGATCAACTAGACTTCATAAGAAAACTTCTGGTGGAAACCTCATGGCGGTATAACTTTTTATTTAGGAGAAACAGCGATAACAAGATTTTCAAGATGGCTGCCATGATGGCTATGTAGGACGTCAGATCGGCACCATTTTCACTTAGAACCAACTGGACATCATAACGATTATTTTGGTTAAAACTGCATGTCGATATGAGCATTCATCCAGGAGAAGTAGCGATAACATGGTGGCCATATTGGAGGTCAGGTCAGAATCATTGTCATTTAAGACCAAATAGACTTTGGGATGAATATGTGCGTGAAGTTTCATGGTAATCCTCCAAGTAGTTTATGAGGAGTAGCGATAACAAACTTGTGCTAACGGACAGACGGATGGATAGCATGCCATCCCACAAGCTCTTCTAGTCTCTTGCATGTTTGGTTATTTTTTACACTTAGAGCCTCGATGAAATTATGATATTTATTTTTACGCCTTCATACTAAAAACACCAACGATCTCCAGAAAAATAAAATCATTTCAAACGTAATTTTGTTGCTTTTCATATTTCGGAAGAGCAATATACATTTATTTCATTTTAAGACATATTTCCTCCGAATCTGATAAAACTGGGTGGGTGGGAATGTGAATTCCAGAGAGTGGTATCTAGTCCAAACCATTATTGTTAGAGTATCTGTTCATTGGCCATCGTCTGGGTATAGATATTTTGGACCTCAACCGTGTCTTCCACACTGAAATCTGTATGGGACTATACGTCTCGTATCAGTTTTGAAGTGTTTTTAAAAAAAACTTAGTTTGTTTAGTTTTCGAGGCAGCCTGCTCTGACACCCCTCTGCATGAACTGATTGTGTTGTATTTTTCCTCTTAGACATGGATGCTTCACCGAGTCCTGGATATTTGTATATGCGTCAACACAAATGTTACATTCTGAGTGTATCAGATATTCGATATTCTCAAAACGTGTTGATAACACAGCAAGATTCAACAGCCCATCAAGGAGCCGGGGTGACTCAGCGGTTAGCGTGCCAGACTCGCGACCGAAAGGGCGCTTTTTCGAATACTACCATCGGATTAGCCTGTTTCGGTTACCGTTGTGTGTCTTTGAGCAAGGCACTTCACCCCAATTGCCTCGGCACCTAATAACCAACGTGTACTTCTGTACTGTAAAACACCAAACCAAATCAAACCAAAAACAGCCCATCATAAGAATATGACAAATACTCCGCCTCGAATTATCAGATAGATATGTCCGCGGGTTATTTGTTTCTAGAATTTACTACTCAGTTTCATGGAAGATTCAGATGGTCATATGGTAATACTAGTTGATTTTGGTGCATCTTCCATTTTCAAAACAAATGATGAAATTCTCTCTCGTTCCTTGCGTTACTTACGTTTCTTGTCAACCTGTGTTACTTTCATCAATTGTTTTTTTTTCCCCCTCATCAAATGACATAAATACAAACAAATTAAGCATATCTGGAGTTTAACTAGCATAGTTTTACATTACTACTGCAGGTATCGCTGAAATTTGTTTCTTGCGCTACAACAGAGAACTATTATTGGCCAGAAGAGGGAGTTTTGGATTGACACTCACAAGTGTTCTCGAATGTTTGATAAAACCGCGAATACACGACAACATTTACAAAAGAAGTGCATTCATTTAAGGGTTCTGTGAGCTAAGTACCTAAAGTTAACCGTGCCCTTTTTTTTTTTTTTTTTTTTTTTTTTTTTTGCAGCTTCCAAATAAAATCCTTGACCGTCAGTGCGTTTTTCCACCAGATTCTAGGTAAATTGTCTTTTCTTATGCGTTATTTCTCCTTCCAAAGCGTTGCACACTTCTCCGATGCAGTAATGTTCATGCGGGCTATTAATTCAACTTTAAAATAAAATAATGAAGAAATCTTTGTTTTACAGAGGTAAATGGGAACCTCTCGTTTGCCTCCTATTTCAATGACCACATGGTCCTGCAAAGAGGTCCCAAAAGGGCCATTATCTGGGGATACGCGGACACAGTAGGGGCTACAGTAACTGCCAGAAAGAATGGGATAGTGGTTGGTACAGGGGTAGTGCAACATGGCGCCAGCGGAAGAGGTACGTGGAAGATCAAACTTCCGGCGGAAACAAATCCGGGCCCTTTCACAATCAATATTACTTCCAGAGACGAATCAGCCTCATTATCGGACGTCATGTTTGGTGATGTATGGATATGTTCCGGCCAGAGTAATATGCAGTACTCTCTGAATGCTGTAAGTTTATTTACCGTCTATTACATATGCAGGTGAAGCATTTAAAGGCATAATTACTGTAACAGACACAACAGCAGATCAGTATCATAAGTAGACATAGAGAGATAACCTAGGACCCTTTGGAAGATTCACTTCTCTAAAATTTGAAACAGGTTAGACAGGCCGGTTTAAGAAATTGTCAATACGAACGACGTTTCGTAAAAGGTTTTTGAGGGGTGTGGGTTGGGGTAGGGGTAGAAGAAACCTAGTATATTATACATTTAACAATCAAAAACATATGTCTCCTGCAAGATATAGGGCCAGAGACGATGTAAACAAAGCCCAGGTAAGAATGTCTTCTCTTCCCACCCCTATCATAAAACCTTGGCTAATCAGTATTCAAAGTTTAATACATTTTTACTTACGAAATAGGATATCTATTATTAAGATATCTATTATATTTCGCATTTAGAATTAGAATTAGGATAAATAACCCTCTTCTATGGTAATTCGGCTTTCTTGGGAATGGACAGAGACGGCGTGATGGGGGTCGGGGAGGGGTCAATTGCCCCTGGGCGCAGGGCGAGGGGGGCGCCGTCGGGAGCATTTTTGTTGTTGTTGCAACTGTAACCGGGGGCGTAGATGGGGAGGGGGGTTTGGAGGTTGGCAACTGAAATAAAAACTGTTCTCTGTGGCAAAGTAGGGGCGCCACTAAACAACATTGCCCCCGGGCGCCTCGAACCCTTGCGCCGCAACTGGGGATGAGATACATCTAACATGTCAATGTAGCTTAATCATGGGTTTTAAAAAAAACCTACAAATTACAAAAATATAATTTATCACATCCAATGCCACCAGTCAGTTTTTGATTTCAGACTGACAGGATCTATTTACTATTAATTCACATTCATAAACCATTCATTAGTTAATACCATCCATTATTTAAGACCATTTTTTTTTTCTTATCCATTGCCATTTGTATCCTGATCGTGAGGTAGAAAAACATTTTCTGTTTGTTCATAAATGGCTTCAATAATGATTTGGAAAAGCAACAACAAACGTGGATAACTATTGACTCATGCGTTTTACCAACGCACTGTTTTCAATGAAAAATATTTATTTAAAAAAAAAAAAAAACATTTTCTGTATTCTGGCTTCTGTGGCGAAATGCGACAGAGGAAAGTGCCATTTCATAGTATTTACAAATGGTTCTGCTTGAGCAAGCATTGGTCAGTGCTCATTTCTACGACGTTGATTATGCATTGCCTACATACGCCACCAGACTACGGTGCTCTTATATCTTGGAATATACACTAAATCTTCAATGATACGGCTTTGTGGCTTTATGGGTTTAACGCCATTTCTCAGCACATAATAGGCTATACATGGCGGCCAGTATATTTGGTGGAGGAAGAACCTGGGAAGACCCCGGGAAGAACCACCGACCCACGGGAAACTACCGGCAAGCTTTCATAGACCACTCGGCCACCCGGGGCCCCTCGATGATACGGACGATAACGGAATGTCAGCTGGCAACACTATTTATTCTGTATGTTTATTGCTTAAGTCAGATAACTAGTTATACGTATAATTCAATCTCTCCTGATCGGGAAAATAGACGATTTACTGAATATGTCAACAAAAAACATTTTTTCGTTATCTCTTCGTTTAAACTCGAGCTACCATCGATCATTCTACAATAATATTTATGTACATTAAAAAGGAAGTAATGTGGGTAATAGATAACTAAATATTTCATCTATTAGAATGAAAATCTCTTCAAGTAATGATTGACATGCTGTTTCTCATTTCCACACGAAAGGACAAATTAGTTCTGAACGGCGATTTAGCTCTCTCCTACAATTCCCAGTGCCACAAATTCCAGAGGACGGATCGGACATTTTATGATGATGGCGAAACGCCACACAACTGTCTAAATGGCATTATAGGGATTTTAATACAAGGAAACGGAATATGACCTCAAATGTTGATGTGTTTTTTCAGACATCTATGTTTTCAGCACTTACGACAAACGAAAGGCATTGTACCTACTATTATAAATATGTTTGTTTCAAAAGTCACATAGAGAAGATTTTCGAAACTTCAGGAATGTAATATTCTGTAAAATCAAATGTGATCTCGGATTCCGAGTTTGTTCGTTTGTTTGTTTCTTTCGTGTGCTTTTGCAAAAAAAAAAAAAAAAACTATAACTTCACATATTACATAATCAAACAGAGAGTATAAATGATCCATACTCTTTCAACCAGTTGTAATAGTTAATACAAGCATGTAAAAGTACTGACCGTGTAATCCCCTATGAGTTCGAACAACACTTTTCAAATGGTTGTTTAGAATTAATTCTTTAAAATTAGTATGCACAAATAATGACACTGATTACACAAGGATAATATAGAATCTATGCAGCTATCTGTTAGAGTTTTTGTGAACATGTTTGTTTAATATTCCTATATCTCTGTACCAAAGGTATATACGGCTGCGCAGGAGCTATCGTCCGCAGAGGATTTTCAGGACATACGGACACTTTTTGTTGAGTTGAAGGAGGCCAACACTGAGCAAGATGACTTCATTTCCATCAAGACAAATTGGACAAGACCTAAAAGGGGTATTATATTAAACTCTCTGCTAACTGATAATTGTTATTCGAACTTTCGTAAAAGCAATTAAATGCTTATTGTCGATGCTCAAAAAGTTTAAATTATGTGGTCGTAGTCCTTAAAGTCTAAATTATATGGTTGATACCTTTATGGCTGATGCCTAAAAGTATAAAGCAAATTTTCCAAAAGCCTATAATAAGTGTCAAGATGTTAAATTATATGGTCTATGCGCCAAATGTTTATGGTCAAAACACAAATGTCTAATATAAATTGTAATTATCCAAATGTTTAAATTATACGGTCACCATCACATTTATTGTTGATGCCCAAAAGTCTAACATTCATATTCGATTCCAAAATATTTACTGTACATGCTTAAATATTTTCCGTCCATGCCCAAATATTTACCGCAGATGATCAAACGTTTAACCTTTATGGTCGATTCCAAAAAGTTTCAAAAATATACTCAATGCCTAAATATTTATTCTACATGCTCAAAAAGTCTAAAATTTACTGCCGATGCCCAAATATTTTTTGCTCAAAAGTCTATAACGTACTGTCAACTCCCAAATTTGTATCGATGCCAAAAAAATCATAATTTATGGTATCTGTCCTAATCTTTATTGCTGATTCCTAAACATTCACTGCAGGTGCTAAAATGTCCATTGCAGATGCATAAATATTTACTGCAGATATCCAAAAGTTTTACAATTTATTGTCATTATATGTATTTATCCCATTTGGTTCATTATTGTAGTATGACCTTTGACATTTTAACCCTTGACCCTTATTTAGGACTTTTGCAAAAGCCCACCTGCAACCAACTCAAAGATTTTGGTGCAACTGGCTGCCCTCTAGGACATGATTTGCTGCTTTCTTCTGTCAAATTGGCGGGGATATCGCTTCGATTGATTTAATTAAGCAATTTATCACAAACGCCACCGGGAACTTCGGAAGTTAGTCAAGCTATAATGATGTGATCTTTCCCCTCAGAGGTATAAAGGTGAACAGCAAGTTAACATCATTTGTAATTTGAATCAACTTCAACTCATATCCTTGGCATCAGTCTGGTAATATATTTAGGAATGAACCGACGAGTAAGTAGCTGAGCTCAACTAATAAGAAATATATCTTGTTCGTCTATGGCGGGTCTTAAACAGACACAAGTAGTTACCTTGTGTTCCTAAATCGTACGCGCCGCCTCTACACCATCTAGGCGCTTAAAAACCTTCCTTATAAAGAATAAACTTGAAGCTATTATTTGACTTTTAAGAACCAAGTAATTAAATTTAAGTTATTTGTCATTAATAATACATAATATCACCGTAAAATTTATATAATTGTACTATTTAAGTTCCAAATTTAAATAATCTAACTAACATATAATAAAATAAACTACGAAATTTCTTACCGTGTGTATGTGTCATATAAGGCTGCTTGACTATGCAGTATATAGATACACGTTAGTGGTAGTAACGTCTACAACTGTGAGAAAACCGAAAGAGTTCATGCAGAGAAAGACAAGACAAGACAAGACTTTATTACACTCAGGTTGTAAAGTTTACACCATATGAGGTATATAAGAAAAAGAACATGAATATAGCGTGAGTTATCATAACATAATGCTTAACAGGGATTACAAAATTCGGAAAACATAATCTAAGAGCCTGCAAATATTTTTCAAGATTCGAGTGTTACCTGTATTCATTAACTGATTGTATTTATAAACGTTAGTCCCGAAAATGTAAAAATGAGGTATAAATGTTTGTCTTTCATAATGAAAATAAGAACACGACAGAAGATAGTGATATTCATCATCTATTTCTTGCGACTGACAGAGTATACAATATCTCTCGTTATAGGAAACATTAGCCCATCAACCAGTGTCGACAGGAAACCTATGATTTGCAGTTCTAAACATAAGTTTTGGTAATAAGGAATAGATCTTTTCTAAATCCAAACTAGTTTTAAATAACTTGTAATTAAGGCTTTTAGATGAAGGTATTGATGTTAGCTGCCCAAACTTGTCTGTACTGATCTTTTTGTCGTAGTTCTACAGATTTTGTTAACCACGAAACTTTGATTTCTCCATACGTAGCTATAAGCCCAACATCAACTAATACAAATATTACTTCTAGTATCCATTTATTTCATTTGAATTATCACAAAAATGTTTGTATAAGAGAGAATACATACGATACGACATTTTTCTTCATAATCACTAACTAATCTACCCCAATAGTTTATCATGCGACTTTTAATATTCTTAATTAAGGAGAACCGACCAAGTTCACCGTATACCATATATAGAGGGGTACATTTTTGACATTCAGTATACCATATATAGAGGGGTACATTTTTTGACATTCAGAATACCATATATAGAGGGGTACATTTTTGACATTCAGTATACCATATATAGAGGGGTACATTTTTTGACATTCAGTATACCATATATAGAGGGGTACATTTTTGACATTCAGTATACCATATATAGAGGGGTACATTTTTTGACATTCAGTATACCATATATAGAGGGGTACGTTTTTTGACATTCAGTATACCATATATAGAGGGGTACATTTTTGACATTCAGTATACCATATATAGAGGGGTACGTTTCTTGACATTCAGTATACCATATATAGAGGGGTACGTTTTTTGACATTCAGTATACCATATATAGAGGGGTACATTTTTGACATTCAGTATACGATATATAGAGGGTTACATTTTTGACATTCAGTATACCATATATAGAGGGGTACATTTTTTGACATTCAGTATACCATATATAGAGGGGTACATTTTTTGACATTCAGTATACCATATATAGAGGGGTACATTTTTGACATTCAGTATACCATATATAGAGGGTTACATTTTTGACATTCAGTATACCATATATAGAGGGGTACATTTTTGACATTCAGTATACCATATATAGAGGGGTACATTTTTTGACATTCAGTATACTTTTAAGGAAAGAAATATGAGTTTGTTCAACTATGTCTGATCTTACAAATCCCCAAATTTCACAAGCATATGTACAAGTTCATGCAAAGCACTACACGTGAAAGTGAGCACAGCGAACAAATTCATGTATAGAACTACACAGACCACTGCTATTATTATATATAGTTACATGCCTATCTATAGTGAGAATTGTGTGCCGATATAACTACGACTCATCGCACGTTAAGCTGTAAGGTAAATGCGAAGTATTGCCGTATTTGACCTTTGTGTGTTCATAATTTATTATGCATGTTGCTTTATCGTCGAGGCCTCACCAAACGACTTCTCAACGGTATTGTTGACATTATTCACTATTCATGGGAAGTTATTAACTCTACAGTTGTTATTGCTTATGATGCAGGGCTCTGCTCAAGTTTCCGCTAACTATGTCGCTGCGCGGCTCCGTCGCTTCAAGAATTCAAAGAGATTTGTCATTATTAGGTACTTTTTTCTAAAGCAAATTCTATAAATTCTATTTTATAAATTTTATTATTATTTACATCTATTTATCAGGGCTAAATACACTGACTACTAATGCCTAATATTATAGGCCATTTCAAATATTTTATCTCTATTAAATTATACAAAATATAATGTGAGAAGTGAGAGGCGGGGCTTCGCTGATCTCGCTGCGCTCGCACAGCGGTTAGAGTAAAGACTGTTTCACTGTTTCATTACATTTTCATAATTTCATTAGTTAATTTGTTTACAATTATCGTTACCATTCAAAACTTTTAGTTTTATTTTGAAACCTGATATAAAAAGGTGTAATGAGGGCGAAAAGATCAAAGCGTTTGGGTTGTAATACGGGTGGATAGATTGCCTAGGGTTAACAAACAATTTGGTGGTAGGGCCATGGTGGATTATGATTTTAAACAAATATCATGTAAGAGGGTATTGAAATTTTGTTTAATAAAAGATTGGGGTGAGCTAGGAATTCTCCGCACAATCAAAGTTTTATTGTCGTGTTTGTGTGTATGTGTGTGTGTGGGGGGAGGTAGGATGTTGGATTTTGAAAAGTAAAAAAGGGAATGGTTTGGAAACGGGTGAGCCGGGATTTTTAAAAAAATGTTGGTCGAGGTCATGGTGATCTAGGACTTTCGGGGGTGGTGGGGCATTTTTATCGTGTGCTAGGTCGGGTGTTGGTCTGTACAAAAAATAATAACCCCCCCCCCCCAAAAAAAAAAAAATAAAATAAAATAAAATAAAGGGGTGAGCCAGGACATATATGATATATACTACTAGTTTTTTAACATCAATGCGCGTCAGTTTCTATCTCGTCAGTTTGCCAAGCCTCACTCTCCTCTAGTACCATTAGTGTATTAATATTATTATTGTTATGATTGTCATTATTATTTCTTTCATTATTATTATTTCTTCTTTACCTTTGATCTATTATCTTGCTATACTTTATGTTTACTTTTGCGGAGCCTCGGTAGCTGAGTTGGTTAAAGCGTCGGAGTCGGAATCTAAGTTCGCGGGTTCGATACCCGCCCAGGTCAACCCGAATCGGCTGTCTCAGTGTGTCCTTGGAAATGGCACCTAGTTCATATTTACTTTATGTTAAAAGTGCCGTTAAACCAACAAAAAGGAAAAATTATTTGGAAGTGTTTATCTTTCTGAACTTTTCTTTTGAATTTTTTATTTTTACATTTTGTACATTCAATCTTTTATCTTATGGCACTTTATGTTGAATTTAATTGGAAGGGTTTATCTTCCTAGGGATTTTTTCTGCAAATATTTTATGTTACGTTTTTAAACGCTTTACCGTAATAGGCGCCATATAGCCACTATTGTGCTGACGTGCCGTTAAACCCAAATACATACATGCATACATACTTTTCACCAACTTCCCTTATAAAGTAAATAAGGGAACCGAGGTGGCTCTTGTTAGCTTGCAGGACTCGCGACAGAAACGGATTGGGTTCGAATTCTACCATCGGATCAGCCTGGGTCGGAAGTGTTGTCCTCCAAACAGTTGTTAAAATACACAAGACACAAAGCAGCGGAGAAACTTCGAGTAAAAGTTGTCATTAAAAAAAAAAACAGTAATGTACTTAAATCGTACTTGGGGGGAAAGGTTTGGAATGTCTTCTTTGCGGTGGTGTAAGTTATGAGTGACAAAATGCGCAGATAGTATATGACAATTAGCACGGAGTCATTGAGGGGTCAGATTTCGAACCGCAAGAGTTCGTTACCTTGCGTTAATTCGGAGTAGCGGACTCACGGTACTAATTCAGCTTCCATAGTAAACTTATGGAAACATCAAGATATTAAAAATTAAATAACTTGAAATTTTTGAATGATCTTGATCAAACCTATAGAAATATCCTTGATGCCAGCTTCTCTTTACAGAAAACCATATGAGCCGCGGCATTTTCTGGATCTACGTGTCTTTGAAACATGTGTTTTCAATTACGCACCAAAGAGTCAGGTGTTCATTTCCGTAATGAGTTTTCCAAACCCAAGTCTGTAATAGGACTGAAAGTCCATCAGTGAAAACATTTCTTTCAGTTACAACTAGGATAAACTCTCAAAAGATTCTTTTCATTCAAAGGTTACTTTCATTATCAACCAATCATGGCCAGCCAAACCCATATATACTCTATTTTATTTTCACCTATTTCCCATTCTTCCATATAATTAGTTCCGTGAGAGCTAGAGGAGGATGTTATCATGAGTTTCCCCCTTTTTAATGATAGAATCAAGTGCCTGTGCTGCTTGCGCATTATACGACGATAGATCTCTGCCAAGGCCGTTTGCATTTGGACACGCCGTATACGCGAGAACAAACGTTTTTTTTAAAATTTGGCTTTTTTTATCTGTGCCTTTTTTCAGGAGTAATAGACTGGTTCTCTGCCGTATGCTGGCTGTATGCTAAGGACCTGTATCCTCATTTGAAGCACCCTATAGGACTCATAGAATCTAACTGGGGTGGTACCCCAATCGAGACATGGTCCTCTCCGGACGCGATGGCTAAATGTACAAACCATCCCAGGGATAGAGCGTAAGTTGGTAGAAGCAATACTTTAAAGCAATGTACAAGTCTGCACAAAATTTAACCGGACATGATTTACTGAAGTAAACAAAGGTTTACTTGAGCAACTTTTGGTAGAAGTTTGAAATATAATACGGTATATGAAAATTAATATGATAGTTCGTAAAATAAACGTGCAGTAAGACTCTAAGACTTTAAGCTTTAAATACAATTTACAAATGAAATCTCCTTCGGGAAAAAATAAAATAGTCGCTATTGTAACAAAATATAACTTTTCTTTGCCTTTTATCCGTATGCTAATTAAATGGAAAATGATTTGAATATTTTTAAAATAAAAATTATACTTTTGACCGTTCACAGTTTGTTCTTCAATCTAGATATGACGTAATGAAAGCATAATATTGCTATAAATAGGATGAAAATTGATCGATTTTTAAAATATTGTAAACTTTCCAACTGATCTTCCGTATCTCAGTGATCTGATCTAACTATTTATTAGGAATCCTGACTAACCTATGAACCAGTCAGCGACTTTGCAATATATTTGGTAAAGCTCATTTCAAACTGATCTTTCGCATCTCAGTGACCTGATCTAACTTTTTTTTAGGAATCCCGACTAACCTATCAACCAGTCAGCGACTTTACCAGATGTTTGATAAGACTCATTTTTCATTCGCAACTTCGAGGTAAATCCTACGGATCATACCTCGAACGCATGCCTAGAGCTTCCATTAGCTGCCAATCGGACCACCATAGCTATTTACGAAACAAGGATTGACCGAGAAGATGTGAATGCATCGAATTCTTATTTCATTAGCAACTTCTCTACGGTCAATCCAATCGTAGAAATAGCCGAGGTGGTCCGAATAGGTTGCGGTTTCTTTTCTGTGAGGAAATTTCCTGCGAAAAAAATAATATATGATTTCTCTACAAATTACCACTGACTTGAATCTGATGTATATTATTGTTTCGCACAAATAGCAGATGTGGTCCGAATGTCTGATTTGGAGCGTTACAATCGTCTGTATAGACCTTTATCAGACCCTCGTATGGCAAAGATCTCAAGGAGCAACGCGCGATGTCTGGTTGAAAGAGACTTTTGATGATACAGATTCCTCACACACTTCTATTTTTGAACGAGTGAATCAGTTTGTGCACGCATTAGTGAGCTGCTTCATTTTGTGTGTGTGTTGGTTTTAACGGCACATTTAACACATTATTGGCTATATCACGCCGAGGAAAATGGGAGCTAAGTGCCTTTCCCAAGGACACGCGAGGCAGCCGACCCGGGCTGGCCTGGTCGGGTATTGAACCCGAGACCCTTGGATTACGAGTCCGACGCTCTGCTAACTTAGCTACCACGGCTCCCGAGCTGCTTCATACTGTTCGGCCAACTTCAAATACGTCCATAAGCGACCGTATAGAAAATTGACTGTTTCCTGTTGTATTTACCCCTTCTCAAATATGGAATCATCTAGCACCCCAGCATGCATTTGGATGAATCTAGTCATGATCACCAAGAGGTATGTCGCGTTCCTCTAGAATGGCGCGGGATTACCATTTCAAAGGCCAATCACTTAGAGTGAAAACGGATACGAATATCTTGGCATTTAAATTCGGAAAGTCAGTTTGAATATTTAACTATTTTAAAGAACTGACTCATATTCATCCTTTTTTAAGAAATATTGTACTTTTATAGTCGGATCTAAATAGGGGTACAAGCTACAAAGGGTCCCGCAGAAAAGTATAGTCATTATAGAAGAACAAATTATATTGGCTTTGCACACACGTAACAACTATCTATACAAAACGACAAGATTTACATATCTGTTGGACATTTTATTAGCATTGTTATTATGGTCCAGTCCACCTGAGAAATGGGTGTGTTGGTGTGCTTGTATAGTGTAAACCTACGTATATACTCGCGTATAATACGGGTCCAAATGCAAACAACAGACCCTGATCAGCCGTCGCATAATGCGCTGGCAGATCAGTGTCTATGTTGTTTGTTCTACTGATTAGTCCCTACAAACTGCATAGACCCAGATCTGCCGGCGCATTATGCGACGGCAGATCTGGGTCGGTGTAGTTTGCAGTTGTTATGGGCGAGTATATACGGTAGATGCGAACGAAAAACGTTCTTCGTATAACGTGCACAAGATGCATGCACTACAATACCTATTTTGCCGGTGAATAAGAGATCCTTATGAATATTCAACCAAAAAGGTTAAATGGACGGTCCTTTTTGTTAGCATATTCAGTGCATCAAAGGCTGCAATTTGGACGTCTCTCTAGCTCATTATCTCTCTCCCTCTCTCACTAACTGACACCACAAAACCAAGCTTATTTTTGTGTAATATTTCCACCTGTCCAGGTCATGGCCAACAACGCCGTCCGTTCTGTGGAACGCTATGATTAATCCTCTGCTAAAAATGACCATCTATGGAGCCATCTGGTACCAAGGTAACAATACCGTTTCACCCGTGTATAACGCGCTCCTAATTTCGAAAAGCATAGACCAAGATCTTCCGGCGCATACTGCGCTGTCAGATCAGGTACTACCCTGCTAAAATGAACTCTTTGTTACAAGATACATAGTAGATTCTGATCAGCCGGCCAATCATGAGACGGACAATCTGGGTTTATGCTGTTTGCATTTGTCCTCGGTGTATACGCGGACACATGCGGTACTTCACAGAAAACATTGCTTGCATCTGATTATTTGTCTGACTTCATATGTGAAAATTTTACGCTAATCCTCCAAATATCATTCCACTCATCTTACCATTAAGTCGAAGATGAGAGAGTGAAACGACCGTCGGGAAACCAGACTGGTTGTCATGGCAAGTTTTCACGTACAGGAATTGAACGTGATCCTACATTCGGGTGGGGTGAAAACTTAACCTTTATCTCAGTGAAAATTAGAATAAATAAATTCGCAACGTAAATTTCCTCACTGCTTACGTGTTTTGCTAATAAATATATATTCAAATGTAAGTGTGCAGGACAATAAAAGTATTGGTTTGATTCTATCGTTCAAATTCGTGGTATCATGGACAAGTCCTAGTTCAAACCGCCTTCAGTATGACGACCTTACATAACAAAATGCACACACACACACACACACACACACACACACACACACACACACACATTTTGTACACATATAATATGTCCATTTGTGAAGCACAAATTATAACCTGACAAAACATTTTGGTTCAATAACTCAAGAAATCTAGAACTGTTCAAAATAATGTTTTGACAGAACGCAACTTTTTTATTTCAAGAGTGCATCCAAGCAATTCTTGTAAATTATCAAATTACATTGACTTTGTCAACAAGCTAACATCGACCTGTTTGTCCTTCTTAATTGAAAAAGGCAGGGATGATCTCGTCCTGTCCGTCTGTACGTATGTATTTTCGTCCGTTAACAATGTAGTGTATCTCCTTCTACACGGTTAAAGATACAGATTCAAAACTTTGGGATACGGGTGGGGGTGGTCTATAGATGTGCATGACGGTTTTTAAAATCTGTTATGACCCGTGTACAAATTCTACTTAGTCGTAACAAGTTTGGTCAGGCCGCTATCGGCTATCGTACACCATCCGAGTTGTAACATCAGTTACTTTAATGGTTGCATTTGGATATACCCTGGACCCGATTGCATTTGGATATACCCTGGACCCGATTGCATTTGGATATACCCTGGACCCGAAACCATTGTTGTCGTCTCGTCTTCGTGAAACGGCAAACTAATTATGATTACCCTCTCTCAATCAATGTAGACGGGGTTTATGTTCAAAAGGAGAACCAATTGACGGACTGACGCACGGACGGACACAAGGACGGACTTTGATGAACATAGTGTGGATATGAAAAAACGACAAATCTTTACAAATTACTGACGACACCGTCACCCATCAGGTTCTCTTGGTGTTTGCTGTATGTTCAACAATGTTTTCTCTAAGAAATTTAATTTACAACAAAAATTCTTTATACTAATCGACACATATCACAGCTATAGAAGAAACAGTTCTATATACCAATCGACACATATGACAGCTATAGAAAAAATTCTTTATACCAATTGACACATATGACAGATATAGAAAAATAAATTCTTTATACAAATTGACATATATGACAGCTATAGAAAAATATTCTCTATACCAATCGACACATATGACAGCTATAGAAAAATAAATTGTTATACTAATCGACACATATGACACCTATACAAAAAAAATTCTTTACACCAATCTACACATATGACAGCTATAGAAAAATATTCTTTATACCAATCGACACATATGACAGCTATAGAAAAAAAAATTGTTTATACCAATCGACACATATGACAGCTATAGAAAAAAAATCTTTATACCAATCGACACATATCAAAGCTATAGAATAAAAACACAAAATAAATATATAGTACATCCTCGTAAGTAAAACCACTGATTTGTATTGTTGAAAAGTGGTCTACATGTTCAGGTGGACCAATCAATGGAGATGATTTTCTTTTGTACCAAAAATACCCATGAGAATGACCGTACGTCACAGTGTTATTTATTGGAAATCAGATTACGGTGATCATTTTCAAAATGCTGCTACAACCAAAAATTAAATTCTCTCTTTCTCTCTCTCTCTCTCTCTCTCTCTCTCTCTCTCTCTCTCTCTCTCTCTCTCTCTCTCTCTCTCTCTCTCTCATGTAAACGCGGCGTGGAAGTGTCGAAGATTAAATCTTTTACAGGTGAGTCTAATTCTGATGCCTATGCAGCGAATTACGCCTGTCAATTTCCCGCCATGATTACTGACTGGCGAGAAAAGTTCCATAATGCATCCGACGGCGAGACCGACTCCATGTTTCCGTTTGGCTTCGTACAGGTATTTCGAAATTTATCTCAACAACATTGATTTTCACATCATTATTATAACTGAGTTTTTAGATCAAAAATGCAGAATGACATTATTCTATCTTCCTTTGCGAGCTTTCATGCCTGCGATAAAACGTGCATACCTAATGCTGCAGAATTACTCTTTTAGTTCATACCCATTTAATTTGAAATCTTTGATAAGGTCTTTAGTAACATACTAAACCACATTCTTGTCTTCTTTTATTTGGAGTCGGGGAAAAGAACTCAGAGTAGTTTATGGTATTGTCTAGGAATACATCTCTACTTTTAAGTTGCAAAGTGTCCATATGCAATAAAAAAAATTGTTTTTTTGTTCTTTATTTTCTTCCATTCAGAATAAAGTAACACATCATTAGTCTTGCATTTACATCTTCCAGACCTGAAGGGGTGGGAGGGGGGTGATGAAGGGTGATGGGGGGGGTGGGTTGTGTTGGCAATTAGAGCATTATCCAAAGGACAAATTGTTACAAAAATACACGTAAGGCAAGGTAATAGAGTTTTGAATCACATTTACATTACACAAATCAATCAAAAGCACCGTAAATATAAAAAATATCATATGGAGCACGAGAAGTGTATTTTTCCTTGGGGAATAACACTCGGAGATATTAGACGCATGTAATGGTCGTTCCAGACGTACGGCATATCGAAAATATTTAATCTGATAAAGATTTGAGACAATTAATAAATCGAGACTGGCATGATAGTGGGATAAAATAGACTATCAAGCTTTTCTCCACCTATTTAAATTGTGTGTTAATTGACATTAGTCACGGGGTGTCATTCAGAATTAATATGCTAGTAATATAATTACAATATTGATTAGGTCATTCTTAAGCACTTTTTTTTCGATATATTGTTTGATTCTTGGTTTGGTGTAAGGGCACAACAATACTTAAAAGGTTATATCATACCTATGCAACAGCATTAAAGTATTTTTTCCAGAGTCACACCACGACTGCCGACTCTGCCTGATCTGGGCAGGATTCGAACCCGCATCCTTCTGGTGGCAAGTCAGACACTGTAAATTTGGACACAACATAGACTATCAAGATTTGCTTTGCCCTTTTAGTATGTGTCTAAAATGGACATGAGTCTAAAAAGTGTCTTTCGAAATTAATATTTCCTCGGATGGATAAGGGATAATATTATAGTTCTTAGTTTATTCTGAAAGGTAGCTTTAAGTAAACACGTGTATAATTTGCTTTCCTCATTCAGAGTTTTAGAAACTGGTGAGAATGTTTGCTGAAATGTGGCCTATTTAGTGAGATAGATCGGAGTCACATTCTAAAATATACTTATTCCTGCTCTCTTCTGTTATACCTTTCAAAGAACAGTGACAGTGCACCAGTTTACAACTAAATGTGAATTACTCTGTCATTAGGTCTCACTGGACAGTTTTTCCGGTAAATTTTCATCGGACTAAGACAGATTGCAGAAAAATGAGAATATTTTCTACGGTCAAGATACATGCTTCTAATCACCCCTTGACCATCTCGGTTTTGAGATATTTACCGCTGTAGTAGACATACATAAATACGTAAACCAAGTCGGCTGTTTATTTGCAGCCCAAGTTATGCATTTGATCTCCAGTGCTAGTCTAACTGTGACAGGCAGTCACCAAAAAAGCCAACCCCTTTTCAAGCCTAACACAGAGTAAATGTAAACCAAATTGCAGATTTAGTTTCTATGTGAATTTATAAACACAAGGCTTATGCCCTCTACCTTAAAAATTAGGTGAGTGTGTGTGTCAAAATACGAAACTATCCGTTGAGACCTTAAGAATGTTCATACAAGTGTGACAAGTGGAAAAAAAGCTCGGTTCCAACACTTTGGGCAATACTTTTTGTCCTAAAAAATTAAAAATTCCAAATGGTTTGATTGTCATAATTTATTCCATTCCCCAATGATCTATAAGTTATCATATGGAGCAACGGCTATGAGACACCATCACACTTCATCTTTTATCTTTCTCAGTTGAACCTAAAATTACATTTCTCACATCCCAATTTCATCAAGTTTCATGGTTTATAAACCCTGCAATGTTAGTGCCTGGTTCAATTAATTACATAGTGCAAACTAAGTAGCAAAATTTTTTGAGCAATCTCAAAATGTAGTGAATCAAATATGTAAAAGGAATTTAGTTATTTCAAAGTAATTGTGCAAAATGTGCGTGCTGAAGTGTGTATACAATACCCATGAAGTACAGCATACATACACTGGTCAGCAATCATTCACTGCATTCATGAACACAACTTAGAAAGGGACATTCATCGTACCATACTGTCTGAGACTCAGATAAAGTTTATACGTATGCATCATATAGTACTGTCTGAGACTCAAATTAAGTTTATACGCATACATCATACTGTACTGTCTGAGACTCAAATAAAGTTTATACGTATCCATCATACCATACTGTCTGAGACTCAAATAAAGTTTATACGTATACATCATACTGTACTGTCTGAGACTCAAATAAAGTTTATACGTATACATCATACCATACTGTCTGAGACTCAAATAAACTTTATACGTATGCATCATATTGTACTGTCTGAGACTCAAATAAAGTTTATACGTATACATCATACTGTACTGTCTGAGACTCAAATAAAGTTTATACGTATACATCATACTGTACTGTCTGAGACTCAAATAAAGTTTATACGTATACATCATACCATACTGTCTGAGACTCAAATAAAGTTTATACGTATACATCATACTGTACTGTCTGAGACTCAAATAAGGTTTATACGTATACATCATACTGTACTGTCTGAGACTCAAATAAGGTTTATACGTATACATAACTGCCTGTAAAAACAGAGCAACTGGTGCTGCTGACTCCTAAGGAAATCTATGATGTTCTTGCAACTCGAATTACCACTTGGTCAGGTGTACTATCCATGACTTTTAGGTCTACAAGTAAAAAAACAAAGAGAACTTCAAGAAAAAAAAGCACCCTGACACTAGAAGACTGGTGATAATTCTAGTATTAACTTTTTTTTTTTTTTTTTTTTTGTGCTTTCTAACTCCACATGTGTAACATTTCAACACCAAGTAGTACTAATCACAAATTAATGGGACTGTGCACATTTTATTGTGGCAAATATGGGAAACATTTTAACTTTTTGAGATAGACATATTAGGATGGCGCAAGAAACACAGTAGACGATGCGCCATAAGTTTTCTTCGTTTTCCTCTGGAATGTGTAGGAATCATTCCGTACCCTGCTGAAGTTTCGGGTCCAAGCCAAATTGTATACGTGCCCAATGTGACATGAAATTCCTTCTTTTCAGCAAGTGTTAGATTGGTGGTGTGTGTATTGGCCATTATTTGTAGTGTATATATAGACCATTATAATGTAAATGTCTGTTAATATGATGAAATATATCTATTCAAATATTGCAGCCTGTGTAGATAAGAATGGAAAGGCATGAAATTAAATTAATCATCATTAAATTATGAAATTATGAAAATATAGATAGTATGTACTGTAAATACTGAGAAACTGAATAACCAAGTAAAATAATTCAGTTAAAACACCTTGTATGAAACTTTTAAGGTTTAAGTAGTTCATTAGTAGAATGGGTGAGAAGTGACACAACTTAACTCTGACATTGTTGAGTTAGCTCCCTTCTTCTACCATGTTTTATTATTATAAATCTATAGGGAATATGTGTTTAGAACATCTTAATATGTCAGATTCAGGCTACAGAGGTAATAAGGAAATGACTTTTGACACAGTGTATGAGACTTGAAAAGACTGAAAAAATGACACAATTTCTTAAGGTCTCACTGGACAGTTTTTTTGTGGTGATTTTTCATGGGGACTAATACAGATTGCAGAAAAATGAGAAGATTTTCTACATTCAAGATATAAAAAAAATAAAAAATAACCGATGATTTTTGTGGATAGCATGCTTGCCAGATTTTATTTAAGGCATTCAGGTTAATTCTGTGTACAGCTGATAGCTTTAACACTGAACAAACACTACCCCAACTCCTCTTTAGAGTGTTCATTTTTGACAGTAAAGAGCTATTCTAAATATTTTCCTGTGACAAGGCAGCTCAAACAATCAGTATGGGCCTCATGCATGTTTAAAGTTCACTGGTATTATAACAAATTGGCATGCTTCTAATCACCCCTTAACCATCTCGATTTTGAGATATTTATCGCTGTAGTAGACATACATAAACACGTAAACCAAGTCGGCTGTTCATTTGCAGCCCACGTTTTTATCTCCAGTGCAGTCACCAAACAAGCCAACCCATTTTAAAGCCTAACTCAAAGTAAATATAAACCAAATTGCAAATTTAGTTTATGTGAGAATTTTTATAAACACAAAGCTCGTGCTTTTCAGGCTCATGCCCAAGACCTTAGCAAATTGGGGGGGGGGGGGATACGAAACTATCCAGGAAGACCTTAATTGGTGCCAGGGTGCGCAAATGAACACGCATGACATGGCCTGGTTCCCAAGTTTTGTTGTTATACCATCGTAGAAATAATGGCAGGGAACAAGCCTTAGCCTGAAACTGAGTTTATTTGTCTTCAGTTGGCGCCGTGGCGCGAGAATACCACATCTCTAGGATTCCCAATCGTTCGATGGGCCCAGACTGCGGATTACGGATTTGTGCCAAACCCTAGGATCCCGAAAACTTTCATGGCGGTTGCCGTGGATTTGCCAGATTTCCAAGCTCCGCAAGGCTCGTGAGTATCTGGACTAGATTTCACAGAGCTTAAGTCTGGATTTAAAGGGATGTCTTGGATTTAAACGGACGTCTTGGATTTAAACGGACGTTTTGAATTCATCAATCTAAATAAATAAGACTTATGGTAGAGTTTAGATAAATAACAAAATGTCTAAAGGCAACAGTCATCGAAAATAAAACTCGTAAATTTAATTTGTGCATACTTTGTACAACTCCAAATGAAAAATAATGAAAATTATTTCGCGAAAATATAAGCCGGCGTGAAAAAAAGGGAAATTTCGAATGTGTGCGGGGGGGTGGGGGAGGGGGGGGAGTGGCGCAGCGGGGACCCGTACATTCGCGCAGATGAGCTAACATGTAAATAGGCTAGAATGATTTCTAATATGTTGTTCGCAACTATACAGAGCCCACCCATAATTAACGTGAAGGTTGACTGCTGAGCCCGTGTACAGTTTGGGGAGAGTGAGTATCGTTTTCAAAATATTACCTCATCGATTGTAATCCTTACTGTTTTTGGTCCGCAACATTGCGGAAACCCAACAACTAAACAAGCTTTTTTGTACGAACTTTGTGGAATTTGGTTGTAAGATGATGTTGGTGGTGGTGGTGATGGTTTTAACGGCAATTTTAAGACATTATTGGCTATATCATGCCGAGGAAATGGGTTTGCCTTTCCCAAGTACACACCAAAGGAGCCGACCCAGGCAGGCCTGGACGGGTATCGAACACTCTATTAACTGAGCTACCGTGGCATAAAAAAGAAAAGGTTTTGGGTGGAAATGCAGCTTTAAATCTTTACTAAAAGTTTACGACATGGTGGCGGAAATGAGATCTTGTCTAGATGTCACCAATAAAACTAAAGTCCATAATAGTTTCATAATTAAGATAATATATATTATCAGATGAAACAAAGAACCTGCAGCTTTTGTCTCACCAGCCTACGTAGCAGTTAGTGAGACACATCTATCATTTTTCTGACGGCCACATCCGTGTCTTCATCGTCATCGTCAATGTTTAACGTTAAGATTTTGCATTAAATATTTATTTTTGAAGTGTTTTTTTATAGAATAAAAACTCTACAGAATGGCGCATTGTAGCTCTATACAGAATGGTGCATTGTAGCTCTGATTGCAGGCGAGATACAGTATTACGTAGTACCTTTGTAAAAGTCAGTCAGTAGCATTCTGTGTATTTTATCTTTAAGCTTTTAGTAAATACTCAATCGTGGTCTTTATAATTGTATAAATTCATGCCTCGTTGAGGTTTCATATGCCGTTTCGCGGGTTCTTTTAAAAACAAGCCCATGCTTATTCGGCAACACGGTTGCCATTTTATATATACTTTACCTTGCAACAGAGAGAGAGAGAGAGAGAGAGAGAGAGAGAGAGAGAGAGAGAGAGAGAGAGAGAGAGAGAGAGAGAGAGAGAATACTTTCGTGGTTTTATCTTCACCTTTGCATGCCGTGGAAGTTTTAGTCACTTTAATTGATATTTTAACCATCCCTCCTTTTTCTCATTATAATTTTTTTTAATTTAAAATTCATTTTGTTTTGCTTACTGTACTTGGGTGTACGTCTTCTAATTAACATTCCAAACGGCTTGCACATCTGTGTCCCTTGTACAACCCTCATTCAGCTGTGAACAGCGGAGACCCAGTCTGCCGTCGCGTAAGGCGGTGGCAAACCAGAGATCTGGGTCTATACTGTTCTTTCTACTCACTGATTTTAAGCAAACAGTATACACCCTGATCTATCGACACATTTTGGGACGACAGGCCTCGGAATCATAAAACTTCTAAGATAGAGTTTGACAAAAAAAGAAACAAATTCTACATTTGTAAAGTTACATTTGATTGGCTGAAACTCAAGGTCAGAGTTGAATGATCTCCATACTAAGATGTATGCTGTTTGCAGTTGGAGGTGCGTATTACACGAATAACAACTAGTCTTTTTTTTGTCATAGAATTCACCCCCGCTTTAAGGAAGACATTGCCTACAGACTATCCCTGGCCGGACGAGCCGTGGCCTACAGTGAACAAGGGTTAGATTATCAGGGACCCTACCCATCAGCCTTCCATCTAGACCAGGGGTCACACACACTTAATATCGAATTCAGCTACGGGACTGTCCCCATATCAGTCCGGAGTAACGATGGTCTGGAGGTATGAATATCTTGACGTAAAAAAGGATGTTGAAAAATATGAGGTGGAAGAGGAAGAATGTTTACAACATTTTTTAAAAAATCCCGACGGCGCCACTTTCGCCTGAAGCCCGGGGGCAATAGCACTCTCTACCACCGCCCCTCGCGCCGCCACTAAAGGCACTGTACGACGAAGGAGAAGAACGGAGACAAGATGTTATTATACAGTGATCTGTACATTATGGGTTGTTATTGCACGAGTCTATGTTGTGTTGAAAAGCTAGAATACAATAAAAATCTATAATATTCATATCACTGTATAATGGTCTTTTTATTACACACCTAACTTTAATTCTAATATATATTTTTATTTTCAAAGCGTACTATATCACCTATGATTTGCCAAAGTAAAGGTTTATGTAATTTATCACTGCTGAGAACAATCGGGCACTTATACGTGTACATGTACGAGTTAAAATTAAAAATGAAGTAGATGCAAAATGTCACATACCACTGAAAGTAAAATAAAATATAGTATGATGCTAACATGGTGGGGTTAGGGTGGGTTTGGTAAACTTCCTCCCACACCCCCACCATAAGCGCAAGAAAAGTATCAAACCATGTACATGTTGACAATGCCTCTCAATCAAAATTTAAGAAAAAAAAATTAAACACATTGAGCACATGTCATCATAATATTTCTTTAGACAGAGGGTCTCTATTAATGGAGACTCTCCCTATCAAGACAGATATATAACTAACACACTAAAATACACAAAGAGGGAGTACCTCAAAAACATACTTTTAAGTACAAAAATGTTACACATATGGGACAGGGAACTATGCTGCTCTATAAGTAACGGATGTAGATAGTACAGGGCTCTGGTATTAGGCGCTACGCGAGATAGATAGGTCATAAAAGGAGTTCCTGAAAACATAGACACAGTACATCAAGCATAATCATAACAATAACATAAAGGGAATAAAACATGCAAACTTCTACTAACAAGTGCATCCCGTATAAAAGACAGTTACAAGCACACAATATACAGAAATAAATGTATTAAAAAAAAGCGCATTTGCAAGTACACAATATACAGAAATAAATGTAAAAAAAGAATCGCATTTGCAAGCACACACAATACAGAAATAAATATATAGGAGAGATAATTTAAAACTGGAAATACTTTCTTCTATTTAAGTCCCGTCCGCCGACACTAACATTACTTATGCACATATAAATAAGGCCCAACATCTTAAAGGGAACAACGCAGATCCTACAGAATAGACCTTAAACGCAAAGATCACGAATAGTTCTAAACTCAGTCTCTATCTCTTAAATAGGAAGCACTGATGATAGCGGCCCGTGCCCTCCAGTAACGGGGAAAGAGCTGCTGTTACAGCAACTAAAAATGGATATAAAGACGTAAAGGGATGAAAGACATGGAAACTCACCCAACGGAATTTATTCCCGAAGGCGAGGGGAGGGGGGAAGAGGCAACCTAGAAATCCAAATTGGAAATTCTTTATTCTTTAGAAAACTCAGATTAAAAAAGGTGATTAAAACCGATGCAAGTATATCATTAAAATTAAAAATAAAATACAAACATCAATCTAAATTCTTTAAAACCAAATTTCATAGAGAAAACATCCATTATATCAACAGTTTGCAGGTACATGGCATAACAGACATACAAGTCTTTGGTGTTCGGAAAATGCGGGAGGATCTCTAAAGCTCTAACCAGTTATATGTGCTGGGATGGGGCTGTGAGGTGACCACAAATAATGATTTTATTTTTTAGAGGCGGCATCAGTGGCCGAGTGGTTATAAGCAGTCTTCGATTCATTGAAGCGTGAACCGTGTTAGGATTCAGACCAATGTCTCTCTGGTTTGAGCATAGCCAACGGCGCAGAGGTGATACGTCTGAAGGGTCCACCTTCCATCCGATGGCAAGGTGGTTTCCTCCGGGTACTCTGGATTCCTCTACCTCATATGAGTTCTCCCGTCCCTGCCCCACTAGGTTGTGAGCTGTAAATATAGAAATAAATCTATACACGCTTTGAACGCATGATTAAGGTCGGTGAGTGTCGGGTTAAACACCCTATCGCACCAGTTGAGGGTGCTCCAATAAAGCTTCGGTCACATACATGCACCTGGCGGTCTGTATTTTTCCAACTATGAAAATCGAATAACTTTATAAAAAAGATGTAGAAGACTTAGCCATATTATTATTATTATTATTATTATTATTATTATTATTATTATTATTATTATTATTACAGTAAATAAAAAGTATATATAATAAGTAGATCTGACAAGCATCGTTGAAGTTTCATGTTCTACCGACCCTCGGAATTACCGGTCGACTTATTTTTAGTAACCTATCAGAATAAGCGTTGCTTTTCGTGTTAGGGAGAGTTATCGTTAGAAACGACATGTTCAGAATAAAGTTCTTCACAGGTGTAATTTGATTGGTGAATCCAAAGGTCAACATAATGTTACGACTCTAGGTCTTAAAATAATGTAACAGAAAGAAAGTGAAACCAACAATGTAAGTTTAATCAACAAGCAATTTATTTCTAAACAATTAAAGTGAAAATTCAAAAGACATTTACAGTAACGTGAATTAAAGTCGAAATAATCCAATAATCCTAAGTGCCCTAATCACCAGTCCTAAATATTGAATGTCCTAATGTGCTAATTGTCTTGAATGTCCTGATGTGTCAGAAGTCTTGAATGTCCTGATATGCCTGAATAATGTAATCCAGAATATCTTTGAATTAATTCACAAAAATCCCCAAGTCAAAGAATTAATCCAAAATGGGAATGAGCCATTTTAGTAATTCCAATGAATATTTAAAATAAAATCAATTCCTCTTTCTGAATTTGCTTTGATTTTCACAACTGTAACAACTGATTACTAAAATAAATTCCTTAATAGACTGATCTTAATAATATGAAGTTTAGCATAGGAATGGAATCTTTTTAACCAAATACTCCATAAATATAGAGACAAGTCACCTGACAGAATATTCTAGAATATGAGTAACTTTAATGGAAATTTCCTGTGCGTACCTGACTTTTCACACAGAAAGACATGGAAAATTCCAATCCAATTCTTAAATGCTATGCAAACAAGACTGATCTTGAACTCAAATGCTGTAAATATGTTGTTTACAAAATGACAACTTACCTCATGGACACATATTATAAATTCAATATACATAGGAATATGACCTTGCATCGGTGCCCGTTAGGATCTCAGTTATGTCGGAGATCACGATTTTAATTTAATTGAACAGTTAAATTGCATATCCGGGGGCATAATGCTCTTTCATTTCAAACCAATTCCAAAAAATGAATCGTCCTACTGAAAATTCGGATGACTCTGTTATAAAGCAAACCCTTACCGGAAAATGAAAGGTAGTGAGTGGCAAGTAATAAGCTTAAGCTGGATGTCCGTTATTGCCACTTTGAAGGTAAAAAGGTACTCCCAAATGAGAATCACCCTACAAACAATTTTACATAAAGAAAAACTGTTTAGTTAACTAAACGCAATTATACTGTTGGTGAGCTGTTGGTTAATCAGACACATTTCTTTCTAAATAGTTCAGGTTGTCGCAAAATATTGATCAATGTGATAACGGAGTCAAAAAATCAGTTCCGTGACTTTTTCTTTTTGTTCCTAGTTTTACCTGCACTTTTAACACCGTATTGGCTATATCATGCCGAAGACATGGGAGCTAAGTGCCTTTCCCAAGTATACACCGATTGAGCAGACCCGTGCAAGCCTGCACGTGTATCGAACCTGCGACCCCGGATTACGAGTCCCACGCTCTACCAATTGAGCTACCACTGCTGCCTGAATTCCGTAACAGTAGTATTTTGCATGGTCCAACCACTGCCATGGAAAAGAACTAGTTTCGGAAAGCTCCACTCTCTTCATATTATACAAACCTCACTGTTCAATAAACTCTCCTTTTATGCGTGCAATGAATTCAACACATCAGTCGATTATATCATCATTTTTGCCCCATTATCGAACCACGCAGTACAAGTAGAATAGTGGGGCCAGTTAGACCCAAACGCGAATCCAATTTTTAAAAGGGTATAAAGATTATAGATCCAAACGGGAATTTTTAACATTAGACCGCCATGTTGAAATTTATAGGGACAAGATGTAATGTCAAAACTTTGTCCATGGGTTTAACATGACACTCTCATCTCAAACGAGAATTTAACATGGTATGGAAATCCTATGTTAAAATGAGTCTGCAGATTATAGGTGTCAATGGGAAATTAACATTAGGCCCCCTTAGTTTTGCTGTACTTGTGGGTCAATGAAAAATTAACATTAGGCCAATATCTTAGCGGGTTTATAGTGACAAGAGGGCATCCTATGTTAAACAGCGTAGAAGGACTGTAGCCTCTAACGGGAACTTAACATTGGACTGCTTGTTGAAATGTACACTCACAAGATGTAATGTTAGCAATTGATTCATAGGTTTCACATGATGAATCTGTCTGGCGGGAAATGTAATAATGCAGCATGTTTGGTCTGTCTGGCGGGAAATGTAATATGTGAAATCTGTATGAACTCTAATGGAAATTTAAATTTTGTCACTAAAAATTTGCTACTTATATTACAAACAGTAAGTTTAGAAGAAAAAAAAAACATCTTGCTATTTTTACTATCAGTCAGTTGTGCTTTTGAAAAAAATAATCTAATGTTGGGTCAAAAATTGTCATCAGTTTATGAAGGCCAGTATTATATTGCTACATTGTTGACTGAACTCAGAATTTATTGCGTGTGCTAAATTTAGTTCTTAAATTTGTTACAATTCTGTCAACGTACAATGTCCTGATCTTACCTTATGATTTGGCGTGTGCCTGATTTATTTCTTAAATTTGTTACAAATTTGCCAGCCCTACCACTGACAGTAACCTTGGTTTACTCATTGTGTGGCTTGAAAATAGTATTGCTTAAACCATATTACACATTTGCCAAATCTAACCTGCACTGACATCTGTTTAGATTTCATAAGAGGAGTGAAATTGTGATTGTTTGACAAGGGTTATTTTAAATTTTTGCCGATTCACTGACAGAAAATTTTGTTCCAAAAAGATATTTAATGTCAAGTGGCTGCCCTATTTATGACCACAGGGTAGAATTTGAAAAAGAGGTTTTAAAAATAGATCTCAAATCCATTATAAACCAAATAAAACCACTATTCCCCTATAACTTCCCTACCCTGGTCTTATAGACAAAATTAACACCCCTACAACCCTTATAATTAAGTAATAAAGAGAGAGAGAGAGATAACAAAATGTGTGTGTGAATATCTTATCCAGACTTTTAAAAAAATCAAGACATAGAGACACTTACGTTTTTTGATATATTTTCATGAATAAGAATCACAATGAAATTTTAAAAAACACATCACAAAATATCCATTTTACTTTCTTGCCTTTTTAAAATTCTTATTACTGCCAGCATGTTTCTTCTTTTCCTTCAGTACATTTTCTACTAGAAGTCCAAGGTGACGTAAATCAAGAAAATACACACACAATTAGCTACACGACATATAGGAATCCAGTGCCTTGTAAATAGCACACTATTGGATTGCCTGGATACTATAGTCTTTCTATTTTCCAAGCGTAGGTGAAAAGTTCTTCCTAAAATCCGGGGCATATTAAAAAGAGTTGATTTAGAAAAATAAATGGTGGTGACTGGTTTTTACTCTCTCTCTCTCTCTCTCTCTCTCTCTCTCTCTCTCTCTCTCTCTCTCTCTCTGGTAAGGAGTATAGGAATTATAAGGATGGTAGGGGTGTAAGTTTTGTCTATATGAGGGATGGTAGGGAAGTTACAAGAGAATAGGGGTTTATTTCGTTTATAAGGGATTTGAAATCTATTTTTTATACCCCTTTTTCAAATCCTATCCTGTGTGGTCACAAACAGTGCAGCCACTTGACATTAAATATTTTTTGTAACAACATTCGCTGCTAGTAAATTAGTACAAATTTAAAATAGCCTTTGTCAAACAATCACAATTTCACTCCTCTTATGAAATGAAAACAGATGTCAGTCCGGGCTAGGTTTGGCAAATTTGTAACATGGTTTTGACAACACTAGCCGCACAATGAGTAAACCAAGGTTACTGTCAGTGGTAGGGCTGGCAAATGTAAGAAACAAATTTGGCACGCGCCAAATCATAAGCCAAGGCCAAGACGTTGTAGGTTGACAGAATGGTAACAAATGTAAGAACCAAATTGGCTCACGCCAAAAATTCTGCGTTCATTCGACAAAGTAGCACAATAACACTGGTCTTCAGAAGCTGATGAATGACATTTTTGTTGTTGCAAAAACACAACTAGCTTACAGTAAAGCTAGTAAGAAGTTTTTTTCTACACTTACTGTCTGTAACATAAGTTGCAATTGTCTATTGAGGATCTTAAATTTCCATTAAAGTTCATACAGATTCCACATGTTTCATTTCCTGTCAGACAGACCCAATATGTTACACTGTCACATTTCCCCCCAAGACAGGTTCGTTATGTGAAACGTATGAACCAATTGTTAACATTACCTCTTGTCCCTATAAATGGTCGCCCAATGTTAAATTCCCGTTAGAGGTTATAATCTTTTTATCCTGTTTCAGATAGGATACCCCTTTATCGATGTAAACCCACCAAGACGGTGGCCTAATGTTAATTCCCATTGTTCCACAAGTACCGCAACAAAACAAAAAAAAAAAAAAAAAAAAAAAAAAAAACGGGGGCCTAATATTAATTTCCCATTGAAACCTATAATCTGCAGACCCTTTAACACAGGATTTCCATCTCATGTTAAATTCCCGTTATAGACTAGAGTGTCATTTTTGAGGCAAGAGTGCCATATTTGAAAGCAAAATAGTATAGACTCCATGTTAAGTTCCTATTAGAGACCAAATAGACCCTTAAATGTTACAATGTTACATTTCATGTCAGACAGGCCTATAATGTTACAATGTTAAATTTCCCGCCAAACAGACCCATAGTGTTAAACCAATGGCCAAATTTTTAACATTACATCTTTTCTCTATAATGTTAAATTCCCGGTTGGGTCTAAATAACCTCATTATACTATTAATACAGTACCGGCATCATGAGCTGCGATGACCGTGAGAATATAATAAGTAGCTGATTATATGCATGATGTAGATTTTAATTTAAAAATACGAGTAGATCAATCTGAGTTCGATTTGTTACAGCTCTGCTGCTCCAGTGACTCCAGGTCTCAGTGTTCGGCGCAGAACGATCATTGGATTCCGGTATCCATTTCCCGCCATACTGACTCCAGTATTACTATATCTACTACAACCTGCAAACCACATGTAGCCGGGGTCAGGTAAGTTAAAAAGGGTCAAAGGTTATCATTTCCTTTTAAACAGTAGCGGTAACGTACTCACTTCACACATCTGCTGTCCTGAGGTCGAGCACGAGATAAGATATTACAGAGCCATTGTTTCGCTAAGTTGGATTTTTCCCTCGGAAAATGGTTCCGGCGCTGTGTGTGTGTGTGTGTGGGGGGGGGGACATCTCTAGGTTAAAATGTTCGTCCCCCTTTTAGAGCAATTTTCACACTGAGAGGAAAATACCCCAGAACTATTTATGTAAGAATTCTAGAGTTGTTTTCTTTCTTCCGGGGAGAGGGGGGAAGAATGACTCGAAGAGTAAAACTCTGGAAAACAGGTACGTGCACGTGCAAAGGACATCCCAGATTAATGGTGTCCTCTAAATGTTCACTTTCCTCCACCTTAAGTACCACCTTACCAACCTAAGCCTTCCAAAGTATTTTGTCGAGTCTGCGTTTGGTACACTACATACCGTGTGGCACCCTCCTATTGCTCTAAACGCAACTACCACTAGAAGTTTATTCTGCCAGAATATTTCAGAACTGCCTTTTTGTGCTTATATCTGCTTTTTTCCCCCAACAAATCTGCAAAACGTGGTGAAAAATATATACATCTGAGGGGAGCGCGTCAACCAGAAGATTTAACATAAATTACTTTCTTTCTAAATAAACTTTCTTCATCACAATTCTAAGCAAAAGTGTCTTCCATGTCAAACGATTAACAAGGCTGACCATGGGATCAAACGGGTTATGCTGGCAGTGGTGTTGCTTTGTCAAGTTCGAGCAGTTTTTAAGTCTAGGCGATGGTTAGACGAATGTATCGCTTTTCCGGCAGCGACGGTGTAATGGGTCAGCACCAGGCACCACACGGAATAAGTTACCACACGGAATAAGTTAGCGCACGATCATGATTTATTCTCGACTGTCTGCACTATATTTTGAACTAGTAGATTGAAGCATTAGCATGTAAAGCAAGGTATATTCTAAGTCTGCAACTAAGAAAAATACAGCATTGAATTAAGAATAATCACTGTCTTGCAGTAACTGGCTCCGTGCGGCAAATAGTGCAGACACTCGACACTCTAGTCGTTGGCGTTGTCGACGTCATAGTTGCGTTTCTATTAAAGATTTGTGTTTATGTTTTTTAACAACAAACCACCACCCCCACCCCCACCCCCACCCCCCCCAAAAAAAAAAAAAACCATTCAGGGGAGCGGAGTTATAAAGTATTTAAAAGTAGAATTTCATATTTAAAATACTGAAATAATCAATTTTTCGTATCAAAACTTTCTAGTTTTTCATATATTAACAGAGTACTTAAATTTGAAAAGCATAAACAAAAACAAAAATATCGAAATAGACTGTAGTGATCTTATGCATTTTTTTACGTGAAGATTTTATTTTTTATGAATTTCTCCTGAACTAGAAAACAAAGTAAGATTCTTGTATATTATTGCATTCGGAAGGGGAATTATTTTCTATGTTGTAGGTACCTCTGGCAAGAGAGTCCGTGCCCCCTCAAAAAGTGTGCAGTCTATGGACGAGACAATGATTTACCCACGCCACCTTTCTGGAGGGCAGGAGGATTGCAATGAATGAAGAATAATTAGCATCGAACATGGGAATTAATGCAATCAAGTGCTTTCTTCCTTGTTTGCTTTTATTGCTAAATTGTAATTAAAACATTAAATTTGAATAGAAGAACAAAGTATTTGCTTCTTGTTCGATCAAGTATTTTTTTTATTATTAATTTTTTATTTGTTTGTTTTTATCTACAAGTAAATAATGGTGGTTTACTTTTTCTAGCAACGTGTCTTCTTTTGAAATCGAATCTCAGAGCGCCACCTGTGCGCCACAACTGTAAGTCAGTCGTTCCATATTTCAGGATATGAACGGACTGTTGACTAATGGCATCACAGGCTAGATAGGCGAACATTTTGGAATAAACTTACAATTTATATTCATTTATATTTGATGGTGCTGTCAAAAGATGAAACGTTATACTAATGAGTATACGAAGTTATCTTCGCCCTACGTTGCGATAAGTCAGTTGGCACAAGTGCTGTGCATATATCTCCACCCTACATTGCGATAAGTTAACTGACACGGATCCTGTCCGTATCTCCGTCCTACATTGCGATAAGTTAATTGTCACAAGTACTATCCAATTCACATAGAAAGAGTCTGTAGTTAGGAAGTAGAGTAGCGTAAGGCAGTGTAGTTATGAAGTCGAACACATTCATTCGGCTGAGTCTAGATAAGAAAAGATCAATAATATATGTATGTATGTATGTATGTATGTATGTATGTATGTATGTATGTATGTATGTATGTATGTATGTATGTATGTATGTATGTATGTATGTATGTACGTTATATCTTATTTATCTCTTTTGTCTACATAATTTTCAAGCGCGTCGAACTTATCTTTCTCTAGGTCTCACTCTACCTCACTATCTGTTTTTTTTTTTTTTATAGATCTACTGGTCATAGACCAGAATAACTTAGGGAATGGTCTGTTGTTCGTCGTCCGTCCGTCCGTTAGCACAAGCTTGTTATCGCTACTCCTCCTAAACTACTTGGGGGATTGACATGAAAACTTACACACACATTCACCCGATAGTTTAGTTAGTCCTAAATGAAAAATGGTGTTGCTCGGACATCAGATATGGCCGCCACAGTGGCCATCTTGAACATCTTGTTATCGGTACTCCTCCAGAATGGATGGTCACTTTAAGACTTCTTATGATGTCTAGTTGGTTCTAAACGAAATGGCGCCGAAGTCATGTCCAAAATGGCCGCCACAAAGTATGTTTGTGTCGGCTCCGACAATGCCACGTCGATAGACAGACGAGCGTCCCGACCATACATCATGAAGAAAGGTGTTTCTTCTGTTGACTCCTGAATACTAATGTTATAGGCAAGCAAGACATAAGAAATGAACTGGTACCAGTCTCGCTGGTGGTCTGACATGAACATAGACAGCATATTGGTCAGTGTGGAATTTTTGTATCGCTCAACGAGGCCATCTGTTTCAGGGTGATAAGCTGTGGTACACACCTTTTTGGTATTTACTAATGCACATATGTCATTCAATAGTCGATCCGTAAATTTTTTCCCACGGTCTGATAGAAGGCACCAGCTGGCCCCATGGCAAAACACAATATGTTCAACGAAAAGTCTTGCGGTTGTGTTTGCATCAGCATTCTTCACGGCAAATGTTTCTGTATACTTCGTCAGATAGTCTGTAAAAACAACAATATATCTGTTATCCTGATCACTCGGTGTTAACGGGCCTTAAATGTCCACGGCGACAGAGTCGAAAGGTTCATCTACGGATATTGGGAGTAATGGTGCTAGCTTCATGTCCTTGGGGGTTTTCTTGCTGGCAGTGTCTACACAAGATTTGACCCAAAGGTATGTGTCCTTAAACATACCAACCCAGCAGAACATATCTTGCACCTTTTGGTATGTTTTATTGAATCCAAGATGTCCAGCAGTTACGTCATCATGACACCAATGCATTACTTCGTCAATTAATGATCTCGGTACTACTAACTGTTTTCTTACTTGTATCCGCCTTCTGTTTGACCCTGGTGATCATATGTGATATAACATACCATTTATCAGTTCATAATGGCAGCTACTTTTCGGGCATTTATTGTTTTCATGGGTAAGGTATTGTCACACAAGAAACTCATAATGGCTTTTAAATTTGGATCTTTCTCCTGTAATTCACGCATCCTTTCTAGCTCTAAGCCTGGTTTAATGTCCTGTAATTTGTTCATTTGTACTTCAAATTCTTTGTCGACTCCATTCAAATCGACACTCTCGCCATGTTCTGCACGACTAAGCCCATCTGCATTTCCATGAGATTTTCCAGCCCTGTACTCAGCTGTCATGTCATATTCCTGAAGGGACAGGGACCATTTGGCTAATATAACACTCGGAATTTTCATTCCCATAAGCCATTTTAATGGACAGTGATCTGTGACTACCGTAAATTTGTAACCAACAGATATTGTCTAAAACTTTGTATCCCACACACTACTGCAAGGGTTTCTCTTTCAATTACAGAGTAATTGTTCTTACTTCTCTTTAATTGTCTGCTAGCATTTGAGATTGTTCTTTCGATACTATTTTTATCCTTTTGGGCCAAAACAACTCCCAAGGGAAATTCAGAATTGTCACAATACAGGGTGGATGGTCTGGAGAAGTCCTGATAACCTAACATTGGAGCTGTGGTCAGTTTATTTTGTAGAATATTAAAGGTCAGTTCACAATTATCATTCCACTCCCAGGCTGCATCATTATTCAAGAACCGAGTCAGTGCTTATGCAATATTTGCGAACCCTTTCACAAACTTGCGTTAATACGAGGCAAGACCTGGAAATGTAACTTAGGTCCGTTGATTTACGGGTGTTGGAAACTCCAGAACGGCCTTACTTTTGTCATCAGAAACTTTAATCCCATCTTTGGTTACAACATGTCCGAGAATCTGAACTTCTTGCTTGAAGAATGTACATTTGGCCAGTTTTAGTTTGAGATTTGCTTTTCTTAGTCTCTCAAACACTTCCTGTAAATGAAGCACATGGTCATCAAAGCTGGAGGAAAAGATTATAATATCATCAATGTATACCAGAACAAATTGAATTCCTGCTAGCAGTAGATCCATTTAGCGTTGGAAGGTCCCGGAAGCGTTGCACAGTCCAAATTCCATTGTGTTAAACTCATATAAGCCTTCAAAGCAAACAAATGCAGTTTTCTCTTTATCTTGTTCTCTAATTGGTACCTGATGGTATCCAGACAAGCAATCTAAAGAAGCAAAGTATTGACGGTTGCTGAAAGCTTCTAGCATTTCTCCTATTTTTTGGAGGGGATAGATATCCTTCTTGCACAAGGAATTTAAACGATATTTTCCATCTGGTTTCTTGACTAGTATGACAGGACTTGCCCAAGGACTGGTTGAAGATCTTATTACATCCCTATTTGATAAATCTTGCACTTGTTTCCAACTTCTTCTCTTTGAGAGAAAGGATGCTTGTACGGTCTCTGTTTAATTGGTGGACTATCCCCAGTGTTTATCCTATGTTCCGCCATGTCTGTTCTTCCTAGATCCTCATTAGATTTTGCAAAAATATCACTGTACGTGTAATGAAGTTTGCGCATTTTGACTTGTTGTTATGCAGAATATTTGTTCCAGTCAATATCAAAGTCCTGGTCATTAAGTTTCATTCTGAATGTTTTCATCATATAGTTGCTACACTGATACGTTTCCACATATTTCAAATGAGCCTATTGTCGTGCTCTTATAGAGTTTCACTGGTTTCGGACTTGGAATTAATAGTCTTAGATTCACATTTTCACTTACCTTAGTTAGAACTCTGGCTGGCACTACGCTGTATCTATCTGTAAAGTCTATTTTCGGCTCAATCAATCCTAACTTCCCACATGCCTCACTGTAAATGTTTCCCGCAGTAGCATTTCTGAACGGGCCGGTATTTCAACTGTTTTGTTAAGTTCCCACACCAGGATTTCTTAGGTTTTGTTTCCCTCTCATTTGATAGTAATTTCGCATAATGATTATTCCAGTAGATTGAATTGTCTCGTACGTCAAGCACAAAGTTAATTTTTCTCAAAATATCCATTCCAATTATACTGGAAATGTTTGCCTAATTGACTCATCATTACCAACACAGATGTTGCATGGCACAACACGGACAATGTCCTGAGATTGCCCATTTGCATAAACCACATTTCTCACTTGGGGCCTAATGATTTGTTTGATCGCATTTATCAAAATTCTATCACTCACTAATGACACCACCTCTCCCATATCAAGATATAAATTGTCTTTTTGACCGAACAGTGTCCCTGGAATAAATAGTCCTTTATTGCACCTGGCCGTTACAGAAGTAATTATTGTGTCAGGTTGATAGCTGTAATAATCACTAGCATCGGTCATGGTTCCAGATGACATTTCTCTGAGTTCTGGGGCCGCATTGCCCTCTCTGAAAGGGCTCGGTTTAGTTCAAAGGTTGCGGTTGGTTATAATTTTGAAGACACTGTCTTTCGATGTGTCCTACTCGCTGGAATAAGTTGATATTGGTATACCCTCTGATGTTCTCATATTTCTCGGCTCGAAGGTGCCACGACCCCGTCCATTAAAGCTTCTTGTGTAGCCCCGTCCTCGACCTCGAAATGGGGAAGACTGAATTCTCAGAGAAGCAACTTCACTAGTCAAAAACTCAACTCTTTCAGTTAATGTTTGAATCTTGTCATCGCTCCGAGTATCGTGATTCAAGGCTGGTACCAACTGTGGTCCATTAAGATTTTCACTACATTCTTCACGTTTTGCTATTCTGAATGCCTGTTCAGAGGATTTTGGAACACTTGTCATAACAGATCTTTTTAGTCTGACCTCAGTCCTTGAAGGAAGTGTTCCATTACCAGTTTGTCATTTCATTATGTCCCCCATGGGCTCGGCGGGCCAGACGCTGTATTGCATTTCCGTAATCTTCCTCACTTTCACCATTCAGTTGTTTCCTTTAAAATAATGCGGAGAAATACATTCTCTGTAAATCCTCCGGGCAAAAACTTTCCTTCAATTTCCTTATACGTGCATCATAAGATGATTTTCTTCTTCGTCAAGGTCTTCAAAAATATTCTGCCGACCGGCCTCTAAACAGTGCTGGAAGCATCTCCAATTTTCTAGCACTATTCCACCTGTTTGCTGTGGATATCCTCTCAAATGTTTTATGTCGGCTTTCAAAGTACTCGTTCATTTCTCCATAAAAGTTTGGAGGTGTTATTGTTGAACGTTTCAGCTCGATTTTGTCAAAGCACGAATCAATACTGTCCCGTCTGTTCTTTTTAGTTTTTGCTCTTCCCATAGTTCACCAAAAATAATCGTTTTAAGTTCTTAAGATCCCACTTCTGACACCAATAATGTCAAGGAGGCCTTATTTCTCACTTATGCTCTTCTCCGTAGTATCAGTAACTCAACGAATCTATTCTTCTTATTCCTATATTAGCTATTTCACATCTATACATCTACCAATGAACAAATACACCTCTATCCTCTACATCTAACTCGATCTCCACTCTCCTATATCTCAAACTCTACTGACTCCAGTCTTAGTGACCCTGCCTTCTCATCTCAGATCATGCCCCCCATTAGCTTCATAATTAGCTTTGGTCTGGGGCAACGTGACACCTTGTTGGGCCGAAATGAAAATGGTGCCAAGTTGATATTCATTATGTACACCACAGCAGCTAATTTGAAAATCTTGTTATCGCTGAAGAATATCAAAGATGGTTTCAATACTCCTCAGTTAAAAGGAAGAAATAGTCTTATCTTGAATTCTTGAAAAATTCTTTTCTGTCAGTCTATCGTTCTCTCTATTCACAGGTGAGGTCTGTTTTTGGTAGATTTGAAGACAGAATGGTAAATCTTTCCTTTATATGTTTTGATTGTCATAACCTAATACTGCTACATAGAAAATCAGCAGTTCATATACGATGATAAACGAGAAATTTACTAGACAATAATTTTGGCTGAAATTTGATCATATTCCGTCCATCTGTGATTACACAGACTGTCGAATAGATTTAACTCAGCATGTGTGATTGCAGAAACTGTAGAACAGATTCAACTCAGCATATGCGATTACACAAACTGTAGAACAGATTTAACTCAGCATGTTGGATATTTGCTGAGTTTATAAATCCTTGTTACGTGATAATTTCGCATTGAGGGAGTAACTATTATTAAGGAGGTAAGGATTTTGGAGTAGAGCATTAGTTTATTCGCACTCCAAAAGTTGTAGGGTACAATATTTGTGTGTTAAATAAAGTATGTGCATTTATATGTCTCATGATAAGGGTACAATATTTGTGTGTTAAATAAAGTATGTGCATTTATATGTCTCATGATAAGGGTACAATATTTGTGTGTTAAATAAAGTATGTGCATTTATATGTCTCATGATAAGGGTACAATATTTGTGTGTTAAATAAAGTATGTGCATTTATATGTCTCATGATAAGGGTACAATATTTGTGTGTTAAATAAAAGTATGTGCATTTATATGTCTCATGTAAAGGTATAATAATCTATAAAATGAAGTTCAGGGAGCAGTTCGAATTTCAACCAATATGACTCGCAATTACACCAACCACATCCCATAAATATTAAATGATCCGTTAAGGCAGGGACAGTGTATTAGTCTCAGTTAAGGGTGACGCTATCTCATTGACACCGACCACTCTAAAACTGAGGGGAAAAGAGTGTGACCTATACATACGTAACATGTGAATGTAGTTTAATGCGAGTTCACTTGATTTCAAGTAAATCAAACAGTCATCGGCATTGATACATTTCTCTATACAGCAGGGGGCTACAAAATTTGATGCCGAATGCTTGGGCACGACTATAATGCTGGATCCTGGCCAAAATATACTGAATTCAGGTAGTCCAGTGGACTATGACATGACTTTTATGGTTTTAAAAAAATAACTATAAAAATATTTGATAATGGAGAATAATTATTGATCTTACATAACATTAAACATAGGAAGTCTTAACACTAACAGTTTTATAATAAACGTCCCTCTCTAGTCTACTGATTTTAATATGTGTTGTCCGATTATTTTCCTGATGACCCGCTGGGATACTATCTGGTTTTGAAATTCGTTGGACCCTGCTATCGTTCTCTGTTATTCGTAGAAATCATTTAAATTTAAGAATAATTAAAATTTTACCTTTCACTCAGCCTTCGGCATTATTTTCTCCTTCTTCGTTCTTCTCTTTTGGATAATTACCGTTTGCATCTCACATAATTCGGTGGGCACTTTGCTACAATTAAACCTAGTCAACAAGGCTGACCTTAAAATGGTCCTGACGGTTAGCCATAGTAGCAGTGGTAGCAGCAGCAGCAAAAAGACGCTGGTCATGATTAAGATGAAGAAAAAGGAGAAAGGAAGTGAACGTTGAGAAGAGAAAGAAGATGGAGGAGAAATTGGAGCTGGAAAAAAAGAAGTTGAGAAAAAATAAGGGTAGTAGTGTTGGTAATAGTGATGTAGCAAAAATCTCATTATCAAATATATTAGTTAAAAGACCCTAATGGTCTGAGACCACTTTTGAATGGTTTGAAGTTTTGCTCTGACAACAAACGTGTCAATAATGGATTGGAGAGCGAAGAGAAGGACGAAAAAATGTACACATACTGAAACTGTAGAATTGTGAATAATACAAGACACATCTACATCACTTGTGTAATAAATGTACCAAATTTCACAGAGATACCTTTCACCAGAGATATCTTGAAAAGATTTGAGGTTTTGTCCCAGAAAAAAAATAATGGATGAATGGATGGATGGAAAGACAAATGGACAAGAACATTGAAAATATTTAACTAATGAATTGTGAACAGCAAAAGTCACATCGATCCACTATTTTTATATCTGTATGCAGTTTCATAGAGATATATTGAACGGCTATGGAGTTCTGTTCTGGAAACGAAAGTGTGATGGATGGATGAATAAATAAAAGTGTGATGGATGGATGAATAAATAAAAGTGTGATGAATGAATGAATAAATAAAAGTGTGATGGATGGATGAATAAATAAAAGTGTGATGGATGGATGAATAAATAAAAGTGTGATGGATGGATGAATAAATAAAAGTGTGATGGATGGATGAATAAATAAAAGTGTGATGAATGAATGAATAAATAAAAGTGTGATGAATGGATGAAAAAATAAAAGTGTGATGAATGGATAAATAAATAAAGGTGTGATGAATGGATGAATAAATAAAAGTGTGATGAATCGATGAAAAAATAAAAGTGTGATGGATGGATGAATAAATAAAAGTGTGATGAATGGATGAATAAATAAAAGTGTGATGGATGGATGAATAAATAAAAGTGTGATGAATGGATGAATAAATAACAGTGTAATGATGGATGAATAAATAACAGTGTGAGAGTAATTGATGAATAAATAAAAGTATGATGAATGGATGAATAAATTAAAGTGTGATGAATGGATGAATAAATAAAAGTGTGATGAATGGATGAATAAATAAAGGTGTGATGAATGGATGAATAAATAAAAGTGTGATGGATGGATGAATAAATAAAAGTGTGATGAATGGATGAATAAATAAAAGTGTGATGAATGGATGAATAAATAAAAGTGTGATGGATGGATGAATAAATAAAAGTGTGATGGATGGATGAATAAATAAAAGTGTGATGGATGGACGAATAAATATAAGTGTGATGAATGGATGGATGGATGGATGGATAGTAGTTATATGTGGGTGTTGGGGGAATGGTGGGCCTCTATAGGGATAATGGGATTTTAACGTGGCGGGGCCTATATAGGGAAAAAGTAGGCATTATGGGGAAAAAATGCCAAAATTTATAGGGAAAATGGGCCTCTATAGGGAAAACGGGAATTTATCATAGCGGGGGCACTTGGGGTACAAAAGGAAATTTTATCACACCGTATGTAGTGACGAATACAACGTCATCTACCATCAAAACTGGGGAGGGGGTGTTTTGATAGTAGATGACGTTGTATTCGTCACTACATACGGGGCGTGTGGGAAACATGGGAATCATGGAAAATAATTAATCTTTTCTTGTAAAATGGGTGGTCCTGATAAAGACCGTTGGATTTTTTTAAGAGTTCATCTAGAGGAGGTGTGGGCACCTCCCAGGCTTTGCCCTACATGCAGGACAGCTCCCCCTCCATGTGTCTTCACTCATGCAGCGCTTGTTGTTGTTGTTGCTTAGGAGGATAAATGGAGGATGAGTTGCTTCAGACTCCCAATCCTCCATCATCCGGTGGGGTCTGATACTGACTTTGTTTTCGCTCTCCTCCTTCTCCTTCTTCTCTAGGTCTTGGAGGAGGTGCCACGCCACCTCTAAATGAACTCTAACTTGCCGGATCGTTTCTTGTTTATTCATGTTTGTTGAATAAATGGGATAACTCAAGTGTGAAGGTGTTGTTGTAATATACTAGAAGCGCGGACGTGAAGGAAAACATCCCTTACACCTAAAAAAACATCACCCCACTACCCCGCGCGTCTGACGTCATTCCTTTGACGTCATTCTAGGCTTCGCGGATTTTGCACTCCATCACCCTTTACTCTAAAAGCGCGGACCTAAAAGAAACTACTTTTGATAAAAATGAAACACACACCATACAATCCATATTTTTTTTTATATCAAACTTACACACACCACACAACCATTTTTTTCTTTTTTAAATTTTTTTATATTAAACACACGCCACAATCATACAAGGGAAAAGGGTTTTTTTGTTGAGTGGGTTATCACAAACAAACAAACAAACATACAAACATATAAAACACAAATATATATATATATATGGCAATATGAGAGTAGTGATCTTTTCTAGAGATTGGGGTGGCCCTTATAAGGACCGTTGGGTTTAAGAAGTTATGTTGTTTTTTAACTTCTTATGGGTGAAGTAGCAGTTGCAGCAGCTCCAGCAGGGCGGGCACGTTTAGCAATGGGTCTCACAGCTTTAAGACAGGCAGGTCTCTTTCTGGTGAAAGAGAAAGCATATTCTTCACAGTCAATCTTGCAACTTACTTCTCCGTCAGGTAGTTTGTTAGACTGCATAAGTTGTTGTTGCTGTTGCTGTTGTAGTCGTTGTCCCACCTCCCATTCTGTTCTTTCCCGAAGTATTTCTTCTCTCAGTACCTCTTCTACTAGATCATGCGCCATTTGAATGAACGTCATCGTCTTTCTCTCCGGGTGGGTTTCCATCAAATGATTCTTCACCCTCTGAATGTTTACCATAGCTTCATTCAGCTTTGTAATCTTGGTTGCTGCCATCTTCTTTTTGGAACTGTTGAGATCTTGACGAGTCAACGAGAATGACTACACTGGCCAACGCACCGCTTTATATGCTTAACGCGCGGACGCGATGGAAAACATGGTAGGGTTTCTGATCGACAGTGAGATAACAGATAGAGGAGAGAGGTAACTTTTTTTTTTAGATCGATAGAAAGAGAGAGAGAACATAATTATTTTTTTTTTTCAAATTCAATAAAAAACCACACAACACCATATTTTTTTTCAAACAATAACAATTTTTTTTTTAATCAACAATAACAATTCTAACATAAAAAACTAATAATTCAACAATAAAATTTTAAACAGGAACATATTTACAGGGTTGACAACGTTGTAAAGGTAAACTAAACTTCCACCTTTCTACATCTACATCATTCTGATTGACATTACGCTTGTGAGCTAAAGACAAGAGATAACCATAATGTTCACAAAACCATCGTTGTACTTTATCATCATTTCTAGCATAGTCGCTATTAAACCAAGTCAGTAAATGTTCTAAGGAATATCCAAGACTGCGTTGATGAAGAAAATGTACACAATATTGTCCACACACCATGGAATCCGATCCTTGTAATCGAACATTATTGAATCGAGTCGAGACGGCATTTCTTCTCATAAAGTCGATGATGTCGTCTTCCAAAGGAGGTAATCCATAAGAATCAAAATATTCCACACAGTGATTGTTGGGAAAGTACACGGCAATCCAATGGGTTCCTGGTAGATGACTGTCGTCGGTATTGATGACATAGGCATGAACGTCTTTCGGTTTACGATGAGGTAGTTCATCTTTAGCACACACTACAGGATTCCAAGAAGAAGTGTAGGAACCAAGAGTCAATAGGTAATGAAGTTCTCTGGTATCCATTTTTTTACCACTTGAAATAAAGAACCACCAATTCACACCTGACTTTATGCTTGAATTGATCTGTCTTGTAATTCCAGGAATATGCACGTCGGATAGGCTCTGCACTCTGTTGAATGAGTCCTTCTATTCGTCTGATCTCCAGAGGAGTAAGTGGATTAAAAGAAGAAGTCTGTAAGACTTTATACCACTGTTTCAACACGTGTTCATCTGAGATTTGTGTCCAAGCTGTTTCCAAATATTCATCCAATTTTTCTTCACCTGTCAACATCATACATTTGTCGTGTTGTATCTGACTGGGATGATCGTTTTGACATCCATAACAATTTTCTTTAATCAGACTGTTAATTTTTACAGTCAATTCCTGAGCATAACAGGACACTAACTGTTTTTCTTGTTCTGGCCATCGAGAAGCCATAAATCCAGCAAACACAGGAACTGAATTGTTTTCTTCTTCTTCTTTTTTAGGTTCTGAACGAATGACTTCGTTATCATCATCATCATCATCATCATCATCATCCTTGGTGGTAGTTTGTGACTGTTGAATAACTTCACAAAATCCCTCATCTATCTCCATAGGTTCTTCGTGCTGCATCTTTTTTTTCTTCTAATAGTCTAGAATTACTTCTCTCAAACTGTTGATCTCTAGAGTATTATCAAATTCTGCAAACAAGACGACGTTCACTGTCTCAGGTAGAGGAGCTGTAAACTGAAGTTCCACTCGAAGGGGGCCTGATTTTATAGGGTGGAAATGTCCTTCATCGCTACCTTGGTCCGGAGTGAAATCAAATCCCCACAAGGCATACCAACCTGCAAATTCGTCGTACGTAATGCCGTGGCTACTGTTGGTACCTAACTGTCATGTGGCTTCAAACAGGGTCAAGTAAGATCGTAAGTAATTTTTTACGTTGACGCCAAAGTCAGGTTCAAAAGGTCTGGTACACAAGGTCTTGCCATCTCGACTGACTTCTATCTTGGAGACGTTAAAGTGCTGAAACTGGAACGGATTCTGATCGTGGACTCCGTTGAAGGCTGAATTTCTGACCATACCAATCAGCAAGCGTTTGGGGAGCTGTCCTTGGAAGACGTGATCTTCGACTATGGATCGGAGTCCAGCGGCAATGGTAAAGGTTTTCACTTCCACACGTCTAAGAGGATACTTAGCAGTGGTTCTGCTCAAGGTTTGACTGATGTCGTTGGCCACTTTTGGTAAGACTTCTACACGTCGCACATAAAGTTTGGCTTCTTGGATGACAGTTTTCCACTCGTTAGCATTAGCCATCAAATGGAAAGCGGCACTACTGCGATTTAGTCTCAGGCGTACATCTACTCCATTGAGTAAATACTTGTCTTGCAACCACATGTCCAAATGCAAACGATCCATCAATTCTAAACTGTGCCCTCTGATTTTCTTTCGACGCTCGTTAAACCCCACATTGTGTGGGTCTGCTGGAGTTATATCTCTAACAAGATGACCACTACCATCAACAACAGCAGCAACCCTCGCCGGTACTGACACCTCTGTGTCGTTGAAGGTATTCTCTCCTGCGGTGTCAGGTTTCCAGACCACTGAAGCATCCAGATGAGTGTTCTTGGCTTCTTTTCCGTACGTCAAGAGATTTTCCAAGTAAGCACGGTAAGGGTACGTATCCAAACTGCTGCTGACCAGTTTGTTATTCAAGTACAAATCTATTCCACTGAACAAGGAATGCATGAAATTATTGACTGGAGCGACTCTATAATTGCCATCAGGAAGGCAGCTGTCCGCCGTTTTGATCACTTTGAGTTTCAGGTACAAGTAGCTGTCATTCAGATGGATGTAATCTTCGGTTTGTCCTTTGATTTCAAATTCGATAGGAGCTGAATCCGACAAAGACGATACAGGATGAAATTCTACCCATTGGGATTCTTGCATCGTCATCATGGTGGGAGGCATGGTAAACATATCCAGTTCTGACTTGGTACATTCGCAAGAATCTCGGTGCATCATTTTCAATGGTGTTAATAATCAAACACGTCTAATTCTCTGATGGTTCTTCTTCTTTTCTTATTCTTTTTGGAACTACCGTGTGTTCTTTAATGAACTTTGAAAGGATTTCGATGTTGTCGTCGTCTCTTTCTACCTTGTCCTTGCTGTGAAGTAATGCCAGAGCCTGAAGCGTGAAGCGTATTTATAGGATTTTCTCGGAGACCTAAAAGATCTTTACCAGTGTTCATCAACACATTTTTGCCTGCTCTCATAAAGGCTTCTTTAGGATTTTGTTTGTCGATGAGGACATTTTGCAAAAATTCTTTTCCTTGTGTCAAAGCTGCATCTTTTAAGGCATGAAATCCTCGAGTCACCATCGGTTTCAAAATAGGAGCTACCGTCCGAAAAGCTGATCTTAACATATCTCCTAAGCCATGTCCTCGTTGTCGAGCCACTCCTCGGTATACTGGATACATTTTTTTGGGATGTTACAAGGCGTTAGAGAACCTTTTTTCGAAAATGTAGTTTCACCGTGACTTTTCCTTTGTCAATGAATGGCACACTTTGTCCCAAATCTCCTTTTATACTAATGTTGACACTGTCAAAATACGATTTACTGACTGGAAGATAATGAGGATGTACAAATTCACGGTGAACGTGAAACGTGTTTCCACCTTCTTCGTACGCACCAGCAGCAGTATCCACTTTGAAAGGAATGACTCTCAGTAAGGGAGCAGCTGTGTGGCCCACCACGTTGTACTCTACCACATCGGAGTACACAAACATTAAATTCAGTCCCACGTTCAATTCGATAGGGGTGCGAAAACCATCTCCGAATTCTACGTTGCTTGCGACTTTTTTATTAGTATACTTTTTATTTCCACCCAAAATAGCATACAACCCAGGAGAAAATTCAATGGTCATGAATTTTCTGTCCTGCTCGGGTAAGTTTTTGTCTTTTTTGTCGTCAATGAGTTCCCCATTATCTTTGAAAAATTGCAAGATGAAACGGCGTGCCACATCATGGTAAGCGATTCGTACCCCTTTTTGTTTTTTTTCCAAGGCTTTGGCAAATTGGGCTTCGAAGACGGCTTGAATCGTCTCCACCAAATGTTTAGCACTAAAATAATACCCCTTAGGAATTCTCATGGTATGGCTCGCAAAGGGAGGAGTCATCTTCGTGAATATCTTTCTGGAATGCTCAAGGCCAGGTTGAATTTTCTCCAACTCATCATGCACTCCCTTGTTCAAGATTTCCACGATGAAAGTGTTTTGACCATCGTCGATGTTCATGATTTGCTTTGGATGAATGATTTCTACCAAAGCCACTTCCCAATGAGCATCGTGATCTAATTGGATGGATTGAGGTAATTTGGCCGTGAAACAACATAAGGTGTTGTTGGGAAACACATTCATGGAACTGTCACTAGGCAAAGTTAAATAAAGTTGGTCATTCATAGTTCCAAAGTGGTTCTGGTGTCCGAGGAGTCACTCAAGTGGAGAGAAGAATGATGTTCAAAAGGTTCCAAAAGAGGACTGGTATTGTGGTGGTGACTGGACGAAGAAGAAGAAGGTGGACTGGCGTTGCTCGTACTCCCGTGGTGGTGACTGTTGTCCGTCGTCGTCGTAAATTTCAAAGAGGGACTGGGTAAAAGATAACCGATGCAACTGCTGAGTAAAATGGTCCACAATTGTTTGTCTCCTTGTTGTAAACTCAAATTGGCAATAGCTGCTCCGATGACACAATACACTACAAAGATTTGGCAGAAAAAGACGATTTGATTTTTAGGCACACGTTCTCCGCACCACACCCAAAGCGGTTGTTTTTGTAATTCTTGAAGAGAAGAACTCTGCGAAGGAGTCGTTGAAGTCGTGGTTGCTGTGTTGAATGGCATGTTGTTGAGTTACTTCTTTTTCTTTTTATAGTCGACGACTTGAGAAGCAGCAATCCAAGAATCAAAACTAGGAGGATATCCTTTCCAACGTACTTTGACTTCTTCTACTCGACGTTTGCCTACTTTACGTGTTCTTTGTTCGAGTATGCTTTCGATGTCGTACAAGGCGTCTTCTTTTTTAGTCACTCGTTGTAACTCAGGCAAGTAAAATGTTCCTTTGAGTACTTCACCGTGTATGTCTTCCAATTTATAGACGGGAGGATCACGTCCACGAACGGGGGTAGTGACACGAAACAATTCGGTGGTCCAGTTGGGTAAATAACCTTTGTCAAAAGTGCGTTTGGTTTTTCCGATGCGAACCCAATCTCCCGTCTTTAACTCCAACAAGGTTTTTCTTCTTCTTTTTTTTTCTGGGGTGAACCAAACAATTTATCAAACACGGTCACTTCGTTTTCAGGGCTGACCTCTTCGGGGGTACATCCGATGCTACGATGGTACGATTGATTGTACGCTTTAACCAAACGGGGTAACACGTCGATGTACTTGAGAGTGTGTTGATGTGTAAAATATTTCCACATGCGTTCTTTCAAAGTTCTTTGAAAACGTTCCACGATACTGGCTTTGGTTTCAGGATTTTCGGTAGTAAAAAAATGAATTTGTCTTTGTTTCAATTCTTTTTGAAAAGCTTGGTTTAGAAATTCGGTGCCTTTGTCAGTTTGCCATCGTAAAGGTTGGCGACCACTTTGTTTCAAGACCAATTTTAAGGCACGTACCAATTCGGTACTGCTTTTAGAGGTCAAAGGCACGACCCAAGCAAATTTGGAAAACACGTCGATGACACAAAACAAATATTTGTGACCACGATTGTAAGTGGCTAAATGAGAGACGTCAGCTAAATCGGCTTGCCATTAATGATCGATGCCTTCCACTTGAGTTGTACTTCTAGAAAATTTACGTCGAATGGGTTTGTGTAACGTGTACGTCGATTGTTCTTGTAACCATCGTCGTACTTCGGGCAAACGTACACTTTTCATTTTACTTTTAGCAGCTCGATATAATTTTTGAACTCCTCCTTAACCAGCAGCATGACCAGGATTGTAATAAATGCTGGCTAAAAGTTTCTCCATGATTCCCTCAAGAATAAGTTAACCAAGTACCAATGCTCTTTTCTTCGTGGGGTATCTTTTTGGATTGTTTACGTGTCCGACGTGCCACTGGTGTAAAGGTGGATGTGGTTTGAACAGGGGTCATCGGTTCTGTTTTGACTTCTGACTTCACTTCTTTCTTTTTCTTTTCTGAGGGTAATGGGGTAGACATCATCTTTTTTATCCAACCCGGTGTGGCTAACTTTTTTTTCTTTTTAAGAGTAGGTGGAGTTGGTAATTCTTCTTCTTCATCTTCTTCTTCTTTTACAGTCATTCCTGTACCGGTGTCTGTTTTAGTGGTGGTGGTGACTTTAGGTTCGTTTTTCATCAGGGTTTTGAAATCTCTCAGAGTGGGTGGAGCTGTTTCGTCGACTGCTTTTTGGCGAAAGAGTTGTAGACGTTGTAAAAGTTGACCGTACCGTTGCGATTTTTCTGTTTCTGACAAATCGCTTCGTTCCATCAGGGATTGTAATTCTTGTTGTAACTGGGACATCTCGTTGAGATTAGGATTGGGTGGTAAAGGAGGTATCCGTTGTTCGTTCCAACGATGAAATTCCATCCATCGTTTGTAAGGTACTAAAGTCAGTTTTCGTCCTTCCATTTCATCCAAAGGTACCAAAAAGGTGTGGTCTTTTCAGAGAAGGGTGGTCCTTTTTATCTTCTTCTTTTGGTTATCGCATGACCCCTCCTAAAAGCGGTCCAGCAATCGTTCCTAACAAAGGAGCTGCTATTTTTAACAACGGTCCTATCAACATAGGTAGAAATCCTCCTCGTTGCACCAACATTTTTTTCTTTTGTTGAAGAGGTATTTTCTTTTTCACCATTTGACGAAGAACGTTCCGATGTTTCCCTAATTTTTGTTTCTGTATCTTAGACAAAGGTACCGTTCCTTTCAAAACGTTCAAACAACATTCACACACGGTATCGATGATTTCTTTGGGGGCTGTTTGAATGAGTTGTTTTCGCATGGGAGGATTGGATTTGGTTAGGACAGACAAGACATCCCAATGTTTGGCCAGACGAGGTGGAAGTCGTCCATTTTTGCTGGTTTTACTTTTCTTCTTTTTTTGGTGGTGGTGGTGGTGCATACGTTTAGGAGTCATCTTTTTTTAGTAGGGTAGAAAACAAGTCTGAAGTCTCTGGCAGGGTACCCTTCTATTTTATACTGGAACACGTCTCCACTGATTGTCTGCACGACGTACCATCTTCATGACAGGCCTCACTCGACGTTGAGGTGTTTTCAAAGGACTAAATCGTCTCAATTCTTCTTTGGATAAATCCACTAAACTTTGTAAGATACCAGTTCTTTCTTGGACTTTGGTTTTAGGAGATGGTACTTTGTTGGTTGCTGCTGCCATGGCCAAATCAGCTGAAGTCGAGGGTCCCGACGGGGTGACTTTCGAAGTAGGTTTCCATTTTTGCATCAAATTAGGAAACACGGATCTTAAGTCTGGTTTGGCAGGTATCATCATGAAGGGTGGTGAAGAAGAAGAAGAAGACAAAGATGATGAAGTGGACGCAAAAGGAGACCTCGTCATTGGGGACTGTTGTGGTGGTGATGGCAATGGTGGTGGTGTTTTGCGGGTGTAAGTTTGCGTCCTGGCCGCAGTACCTCTCTTACGGCGGGTGCTAGTGGTAGGTGTTGTTTTCTTCTTCTTGGCACGACTTTTCTTTTTCTGGTGGGTAACTTTCTTCTTTTTCTTTGGACTTTTCTTCTTCTTTTTGGGTACTTTGGGTTTTTTGGCTTGGGCATTAGGATCCCATTTCAAAAGGGAACGAATCATGACCCCTCCTAAAGAACCGCTTCCACCAGGGGTTAAAATGATTTGTTTTTTAGTCCGTGAATCGATTCTAGGATCAGCTAGTTGTGACAACGCCCCTTTATGTTTTTGAAAAAAACGTTGAGTTTGATGAGGGATGTGAATGATGCCTTGCAGTAATTGACGTGCTGTCAAAGTAAACCATCGTAACACTTCTTTAAGACTCGCTTCTAACAAATGAGCACGGACTTGTGCATTTTTTTCACGACTGATGCCATACAAGGCACGAATCAATTTAGCCGAAGGATGAGCTTGAAAGGAAGTCATCTCGAAAGAGTGTGAGATAGAAATGACGTAGTAGGCTGTTTTTATAGTTTTTTCTTTTAAAAATTGGCTGAAGGGGACGTGTAAATGACAGTACCACCTTCTTGACCCCAAGGGTGAAACAATTGGGAACGAAATCTCAAATAGTCAGGAGTGGTGGGTTTTAAGTCGATGAGTAAATACTCGTGAGGGGTTTGAGTGGCATCGTCGTACGCATAATTCAACCAAGGCATGCCTAACTGTTTGGCTAACACTTGCACTTGAGATTTGTCTCTGGGGCTTTAAAACAAGACCACGTAATGAGCGTTCAGACTAATGGTCCGATGGGCTTTACTTTGTTGAAATAAATTTTGAGTAATGTTGACAATACTAGCATTACGATGGTGTCCTTTTCGTGTAAACCAAAGTTTAATTTCTTCTTCGTCTTCTCCTAACATGTCATCAAAAATAACCAAATGGGTTTGACTCACGTCAGACACGATCCCATCGTCTTCGTGAGGGATGCCTTCTACAAACGAAATGGTTTCTCCTTGACTTTCTTGGAGTAGTGTGTAAGACTTTTGCCACTCTTTGTAACACCACACGAAACGTTGAGGTGGACGATCGAACAAATGAACTTTTTGTTCGATCGAACGTTTGACAAATTCGGTTTTGCCTGAACCACTAGGTCCAGCAATCAACATGTTAAAAGGATGGCGCAGATACAAAGCGTTCCAAGTTTGACTATCTAACTTTTCGTCAATCACTTTGACGACAGAAGAGGTAGACGAGGCAGAAGAAGATGATGTAGTCATGACTGAGGTAAGAAGATTTTTGAGAAGAAGACAAAAGACCCAAGACATTTTATACGTTTCATACACGCTTATTGTTTTATTTTGAAATAAAAAAAAAAAAAAACAACCAACACAACAAAACATATTTACAACTTTACACGAAGCGAACGAGTGATAAAATAGCAAAGTAAAATGATCACGTACAAGATTAAGGCTACCACAAAAACATTTAAAGTGTTGTATAAACAAGTCAATGTACAACATTCTGGTGTCCTAGGAATGAAAGACACAGGCACTGCTTGGGGTGGTATTCTTCTGGTCGTCTTTGTTTTGGTAGAAGAATGCTCTGACGGCGGTAAGGAAGGAGGAGTGTGGTGTTCCTCAGGGGGTGGTTGTTGTATTTGGACAACGGTGGTGTGGTCATCTTTTTCTGTTGTGCCAGGTTCTTCTTTTTCTTCTTTCAGGGTTTCCCATTGAGGTTCCCATTTTTTCACTTTTAGACTCTTATGGACATGTTGCCAAATCTTTGGCAAACTGGGCCACTTCTTGTAGCCAAGATTGGAAACCAAGGTTTCTCCAGGACGTACATCTTTCCAATTGAAAAGTTGTTGGTGTAACTCACTAGCAAAACACACTTCTTGAAATGTTTTATAGACAGATAAAGTGTGACGAATGTCTTCTTCACATGGAGGTTCCTCACTGATTTTCATTACCACTCTCAACGCTTTAAGTACAATTTTTCTTTCGTGTACTGATAAAATCAAATTTTTATAGTCTTCTTCTTCTACTAAGACCAAAGAAGAACAAATGGTCATATTGTTTTTTTGGACTCGACAAATTAGTCCAAAGCAACCACGGTTCCTCCAAAATAATCCAAGGTAAACACTTGTCCTCAAAAATATTCCACAACGAATGTCCTGGAAAACGAATTCCAAGATAAGCAGTCACTAAGACACACACCACATAACGTCCAAAATTCAATGGAAAGAATTCTTGTAACAAGTCTTTATAATCCTCTAAGGTCTGAACACGATCGTTGACTTCCTTCCACGGAAGCCGTTTCAGGAGTGACGAGTAGAGCCCAGACATACCGGCACTTTATAGGGTGAGATGGCTAAGGTAGGTATCTTGGGTGGCATGTTTTTATAGCCAGGTTCCCAAGGATGGTACCTTTTGAGAAAGTCTCCGTGAACGTAGCTATGGCAATAGACGTTTCCCAGAATCAGTCTTCTATGACTTTGGAAGAGAGCATAGTATACAGCTCGAGAAATGACTTTGAGTTTGCGTTTCACTTGAATCTTGACAAACTCTTGGTAAATCATTTCGCGCACTTCCAAAGGCAAACCACGAATGTACTCTGGTAAAGTTTCCGACTTGGAAAGAAGTAACTTTTTTTGTGTTCTTCACGATACTCGTGATAGTTTTTCTTCAAAATCAGATTTCTGATACGGTGAAAGTCACGATAGTACGCAAATCGAGGAATGAATTGAAGTTTGCGTTTCACTTGAATCTGGACCAACTCTTTGTAAATGCGTTTTCGCAACTTCAAAGGCAAATCACGAATACGATCTTCTAAGCTAGGTATATACTGAAAAATGTGTTCTTGCAACTCCAAAGGTAAACCACCAATATACCATTGTAAAGTAGTATCCTCCTCTGACATGTTTTTTTTTACTTCTTCAACTTTTGTAGAGGCATAACATCGGACTCATTGTACTCATACTCTTTTAAGACCACTGGTAACTTGCAACTTCAAAGGGGAGTGAAGTTTCACATCACAAAGGAGGTCTTCTAAAGGGGTCGCCTTCTTGGTGACAAAATACTCACATACCAACCAAATGGAATCGGTAGGTAATGGATATCCAAAAAAAGTTTCAGTGATTATTCTATCTAATTTCAAACGACGTAAAGGCGATTCGTCTTGAGGTGACAGTTCTTGTAACAGTTTTTGGAATTCTTGTCTGTTGGTCACATTTTTTTCCTTCACTTGGTTCCATCGAATTCTATATTCCACTGCCACATTGTAGGTGGTACCCCCCAATTTCTTAAAACTGTCATGTAGTTTTTCATGAATGTCTGACCATTTGAATATCTTAGCCCAAATCAGATGTCTTATCACATTCAAATACCAATGGTTAAAATGTTTGTGTCGTAAAGGATGTAACTGTCCTTTACGTTTCACTTGAATCTTGACAAATTCTTTGTAAATCCGTTCTCGTACCTCCAAAGGTAAAACACGAATGCGATCTTCTAAGCTAGGAATATACTGAAAAATGCGTTCTTGCAACTCCAAAGGTAAACCACCAATGTATTCTTCTAAAGAAGTATTCTCCTCCGACATGGAATTTTTAAAAAAACTACTTCTTCTTCTGTTTGGCATCTGGCTCATCGTACCCGTACTCTTCTAAGGCCACTAAAGGTAAGAACTGACAGTGCGGAGACCATCTGGCATGTTCAATGTGAGCTGAGTCGGTAGGCTCCCATTGGTGAAGTTTCACACCGCAACTGAAACATTGAACTTTATCTCCTTCTCCCACGTATTTAAATCCAGATCTGGCTAAAGCTTCAGGTTTAGGTCCTTGTAGATATTTTGGCCACTTGTCTTTGAATGACTCGAGTCGACTTTCATACTTGGAATAACCAGGTAAAGTCACAGGTATTCTGACATGCGAATATTTATCGATACCTATTCCCTTGTTGTCGTTATGGTCAATACAGGTACCTTTAGTATTTCCACTAAAACATAAAGGTCGTACTGCATCTTTAGACGGTTGTCGATGAGTGAGACTTCCAGATGGTCCTGAATCCAAGATGTTACAACATACGGAATCCGTTTGAACGTGTGAATCGGGAATGCCAAACCGTACGGAATCCGTCTCGTCGCATGGTACTGCATCACACTCCAAGTCGTGATGATGGTACTTGGAGTTCACACCACTACTTGATTTCTCCCTTGGTAATGGTGGGTGGGTGGTAGTTTGAGTACTCTTATTGTAGTTATGTGGAAGGATGACAAAATGACTCATCTTCTTTTTTTCTTCTCTTCTTGCTCGGTCAACGTTGAAAGTCAGAATGAAGGGTTAGTTTGGAAGGGGTTCCTTTTTATACTCCAAATCAGCGTGTCCGTAAGGCAAAGTGGTGTGATCTGGAAGTCTCACTCGTTTTTGGTACACGATGCGGTACACTTTTTGAACAGGTCGAGTAACGATTTGATGATTAGGTAGTCGTACAATCTTGTGAGGTTCTAACGTGTGCACTTGAAAGTCTTCCACTTGTCCAGACAGTAAAGCATTTTTTAAAACCTCAAAGTTCACCACTTGGTTGGTTCGATAGTTCAGAGTCAATCCTTTGACTTTACAGGAGGTGTGAAGTTGGCCTTGCGGGTCTCGGTATCGGTAGCCATAATTTTTAGGGCCACCGCTGGCAAAACTCAGAATGGTGTCTTGAGGGTGCTCGTCCGTCCAGGCTCCTAAACGATCTCCTTGAATGGTAGGGGGGGGGGGCAACCGGGGCGATGAATGTAGATGCAACTGTCAGTATCAAAGTACAGGACACGATCTCCCAAGACTTCTAACGCTTCGTCGTACAATTTCAAACGAGCATGGGCGGTCACGTAAGCGGCAATGACTACGTTACTAAACTTGTCAGGTTTGACAAACTTGGGTTCTTCTTCGAAATTGACTATGATCAAATCATCGCGGACAATTTCGACGTGTTTGACTAGTATACTTTTATCGTCCACTAGTTTAAAGTAACGATAAGGATCGGTGACGTATTCCGTTTTGGGTAAGATCGTACGTTGGGCCATTTTTCCCCACAAGCAATTGAGCATTACTTTGGCAAACGATCTTTTTCCTTCATTTTTTTCCACCTCTTCCAAAGTGATGCCTTCGATGTCACGGTACTCTTCTTTGAATCGTTCTTGGTCTTCGGGAGTCTGACACCACGAAGGATAACCACTAGCTTCTTGTTTCAGTTTTAAAAACTGATTGACGTACCCCGAGAAAATGCCTGGATGATTCGTGGCGTCGTCCTTTTGGTATTGGGCAGTGGTTGGAAAGTGCCAGATTTCGTACACTTTCAACAAACGGTATCCACGATCCAGTGCCCGAAACAATTCGGCGCTAACCCCCGTTCCTGTCAAAGACCGTTCTTCCTTCGTGTGGTGACAGGGATGATCTTGGTTGCACGTTTCAGCACACGTCCGGCATAAAGGAAACATCAGTTTTCCTTGACAATGGTGAGGTAAGATGGGATGGTACAAGTTTGTCGGAGGTAAGACTTTACATTTAATTAATCCTTCGTATTGACGAATGTGTTCTGTCAAAATTTCAGGGTGACCGGTGGGAAAACGAGCATATTTACACACCCAAGGATACAAAGAACACACGTCGATGTATTTGATTTCTTCTCCTTGGGATTCATTCACGTCGTACAGCAAGCGAGTGGCATTGGTTCGTCCTCCAAATAAACTGTGGCGCGGATCCAAAGGTTCGATTTCGGCCGCGTCGTAACTTTGAGTAATGTTCTTAAATTCAGGATCGGTTTTCAAACGTTGATCGTACTCGTGCTCCCACATTTCTACCACTTGGTATCCTTGACTTTCTAACTTGAGTCGTCGTTGGTAAGTCTGTTCGTATAACTGTTCCATGGTAGAATCTGAATAAGGGCCTTTCATCTCTCGATCAGGAAAACAAGTAGGGCATCCGTGAAACAAGCAACCCTGAAACTCGTATACTGTGTGCGGTTTTTCTAAATCAAAACCATCCACGGAATAATCTCCAATCTTCTTTTCTCCTCCTCCGTTTCTAGCATGTTGTATCCATTTGTCTTCTTTTTCACACAAGTAATGAAACCAACGTAAAGCTTTGACCGAATATTGACGACTAGCAAAAAGAGACGTGTTGGAGTCGATGATGGCCAGTTGGTTCTCGGGCATGAAATTTTGCCTGTAGACTAAGGAACAGGCTTTAGGTAGGGTGGCTGCATCTTTCAAAGGATCGACCTCTCCGTGATCGAGAAATAACTCTCGAAACTTTCCACAACAACGTCTTAAAATATCCACATCAGATCGACAATATTTGAGCATCTCTTCTTGAAAGTCAAATGGATCAGCCTGGTGAGCGCGGTACCAAGTGTGAAAGGCTTCTCGCTGTTCGGGGCGCATTCCGTCGGGGTCGTAATCATGAAGGTCAGGCAAATGAGGTAGGACAGCATGTTGATTAGCTTCCGTGTTGAAGAAGTGAGGAAAGTATCCTTTGGCCATTTCTGTCATGCCAAACGTTTTTGGCATGCGACTCAAAGGCATGGCCAAATAACTCATAGAATCTTTAAACTGTACTTGTCCTACTTTCATGTTGATGAGTTTTTTTCCGTTCATGGTGACTTCAGTACGTTCGGTCCCATGGTTCAAATAATAATTTAGTAAAAACTGCCCATCGTATCCGAAAAATTGTGAGCTATGACGGTGGCATACCGATGACAATCTCCATAACGTTGAATGTCTTCTTCGCTCCAACTGTCGTGGGTGGTAGGGTCTAAAACCCATTCAGCAAACTCGGACAAAGTGTTAACTCCACGAAAGATTTTTTCACGTCCTCCTGGAATTCGACTACAATGAGGACAGTGAAAATGAATTGATTCTTGAATACACTGATCACAAGCCCGATGCGCCACACAGAAATTGGGAATGTGAATGCCTGTTTCTTGAATGCATTCAAAATCAAAGAAGATGAAATCTACTTGGTTCTTGTTCTTCTTTATTTCTTTCTTCTCTGTCTTGTCAAACTTTTGAATAAAACATTGATGATCAAAATCGACGATCTGATGACAAATAGAACATTTTTTCTTGCCAGCACAAACGTGTCTCTTGGTATTGTTGGTTCGAATTAGTTGTCTACACGTAGAACACGATTTCAATAAGTCGCAAGCACATTTTTGTTGGTGTCCTTGTGTCTTACGATGCTGTTCGTAGCAAGAAGGACTGACAAAACTTCGTCGACAGGTTTCACAATGGATATGGTGTTGTTGTTGTTCAGGAAGGCATGGTTGGTCCGCTAAACAGCCCCGACATCTCTCTCCACAATGAATGTGTTGCTCTCGATTGTTAAATCCTTGGTTGCATTTCTCACAGTAGTAAGAGTGTCCTAAAAATCCGGTGATACTAGTGATGGTATCAAAATGTTCTTGATGGTAATAGAGGTGAATGTATTTTCCTTCAGGAAAATCGGGGCCTCGAAACACCATATCTCCGCGCACTTCTTGAGGGTGAACTTTTAAAGTGTAGTGAGGAGCAAAACATCTTGAAGTTTCTGCATTTGAGAAATACCACACACAGTCTCTTTAGGGACCCCAGCTTGTTGTAACAGGAGTTCTGCCTCATTTCGTTGTTTGGCATTCTTTGACTTTCGAATGTTTTCCCAGGCTTTTTTCCATTCTTTGCTCTCGTTCTTGTTGGCAAAGGTGCGGTCCACCACAATAGCCCGAGCCAGGCACATTTGGTCTTGAGTATTGTTAATTTGTACGACACTTCGTTTGGTAGTACGAAGATCGTCCACCAATAACGGTTTCCTACTTCGTCCACTTCCTCGAGGAGGAGCAACGTGTGTCATGTAAAGTGTGGCCTTTCCATCGGTGATGTTAAACTTGTCGTTGGATTGTTGCACATGTTCTATTTTGGACATAACTTTGTCTGGTGTTAATTCTGCCGGGGTACTGAACTCAATCCAAACAGGACTCTTCAAATTGTTATGATGGATGGCCAGTCTCAAGCGATCATCTTCTTTGGCTCCACATTGGCGTTTCAAGTTCTGTAACACAGAACCCCACAAATCGGTAATGAACCCCACCTCTTTCTCAGGAGGTACTTCGGACTTGAAGTCTTTGAAGTGTACCGTGTGAGTGTAAGCTGTAGTTTTAAATTTTCGAGAAGTTATTTTTTGAGTCTCTCGAATCCGATAGTCATTTTCAGGAGGAGCCAAGGTACTAGGTTGTGTTTCTTGGTCTGGGGTTCTGGTGTTGGCAGTGGTGGATTTTGTTTTGGGTGATTTTTAAGTTTGGGTTTCAGGTTCACTCATCTCCTCTTCGAAGTCACTTGCATGGACTTGAGCTAGTAGTTCATCTAATGGTGTTTCAGGTGGCACGGAAAATCGTCGTCGTGGCCTCTTTGTTTCTTCTTGTTCTTCTGGTTTCTCATGGTTTGGGCGTGATCTTTTCTTCTTAAAGTTTACTTTGAAACTGATTCAGTTTTCACCCAGGTAGCTTTATATAGAGAGAGGAGACTATATAAAGAGAGACCTTCGTACCTTCAGAATCAGTCTTTGGTGATTGAACTTTTAAACTGTAAAGATGGAAGAGTCAAGAAGAAGAAAAAATCAATGCTCTAAGAAAGGACATCCTTCTGAGTATAATTGGGATTATCTAGCCCGAGGAAGAACATTGAGATATAAAAGTCAAGATACTTGTTATATCTGCCAAGAGAAAGGCCATTGGGCTCCAGAATGTCCACAACGGCAACATCAAAAGAGAGATAAAAGTGAAGATACTTATTATATCTGTCAAGAGAAAGGACATTGGGCTCCAGAATGCCCACAACGTGGAAACCCCCCCCCCCCCCAAAAAAAAGAGAGACAAAACAAAAGATATCTGTTATCATTGTAAAGGACCAGGACATTGGTCTTCGGAGTGCCCTCAGAAAGAAGAAGAAAATCTACCAGAGGAGAGGGAGGAAGAACATTCAAACCTAGAAGAAGAAGAAGAACATATCATCAAGAAAAGTAAGAAGAGAGTGAGAAGGATGGAAGACAGTGAGAATGAAGAAGAAGAAGAAGAAAAAGAACATATGATTCCTGTGACGATCAGGATCCCTATGAAGAAGAAATTCAAGAAAAACAAGAGAGACAGACAGTGAAAAACAAATGAACATTTGTTTGTTTTTTTTTTTGGAGTGTGGTGTTATATGTTACTGGTGAATTATTTTGTAAAAAAAATGGCAGAATACACCAGCCTGGAAAAAAAGTAAGTGATTTTGTGTTATTTTGTTTTAGAGTATAGATGCACGCACGCACGCACTCACACTTATATACAACACAATGGGATTTTTTAAGTTTTACTTGATTTGGCAATTTGATTTCTTTTCTAGAAATCTGGGTGGCCCTTATAAGGACCGTTGGGGTGTTTGTTTTTGTTGTTAAAACAAAACTTATGAAGTTCACATAATCAACTTCAATTGTCGTAGTCCTTTACCACGACCCAATCCAAATCCTGCTGCTACTGCTGGTGTTTTGCTTATGGTGGTAGTGACTGATGGTGGCATCTCACTAGAACTGGTAGGTTTGGAATGTTTAGCCCGTGATGGTCTTTTTCGTTTAGTTGGTTGAGTTAAAGAATATTCGTATAATTTCCTCAGATACTTTAACTCTGATAATATCTCCTCTAAAAGACTCACCGTTTTTTCTTCCGGACTGACTTCCTTTGGTGTTTCCTTCTCCTCCTCTTCTCTCTTCTTCTTCTTTCTGCTGATGAAGAAGAAACATTTCTTCATCCTCTCGCTGTTTCTTTAAAAAAAATTTCCATCTCTTCCTGTTGTTTCTTTTTAAATTCATCCATCACTGGTGTAGCAACAACAGTAGCAGTAGTAGTAGTAGTCTCAGACTCAAAATCTTGATTTAGAAAATCTAAATTAAAGTCTTCCGGCCGGAAGTTCAGCAAAGTAGCAGCATTAATCATTGAAGGCTCACTCCAATACATGCTGGTCGTCTTGGTAGTCTCCATTTAGGCTGTCCAAAAAGTAAAATCCCTACGAACGCTGTGATGCCTTTATACCTTCAATGACGTCATACCCCTACTCTCTTCCCATTGGAAGAAAAACCGACCCGCTTGTAACGCGCTATTGGATTGGTAGTTCATTTCGATGCATTTCAATCCGATCGTAAGGTATATATACCACCGCTTGTCTCATAAAGCTTCGCCGGTTTTCTCCAAGACCACTCATAGAGAAAAAACAAGATGTTTTTTAACACAGACTATCCCATGTATATCAGAACTTCATGGGTCATCACCAAGATGACAGAGACTGCTTACTGGAAAAGACGAATGTATGTGGCAAGACAAGGCTGTTTGAAGCGGGTACTTCACTACGGACCGGAAATCCGTAGAAGTCTTAGAAAAAGAAGACCCACCAGGAGATGTGAATGTTAAGCCCCCCAAAACAAAAAAACCAACGGCTCTTTTAAGAGCCACCCATTTTTCAAGAAAAGATTAATTTTCTATGATTGCCGTATATAAAAATGTATGAATGTGGGTATGATTGTATAGAGTATGTTTGATAAAAAAAATATAAAAAAGGATAGTGTGTTGTGTGTTTTGTTTGTAAGTATGGTTTTTTTTGGAAAAAAAGGGGGGATGTTTTCCTTCACGTCCGCGCTTCTAACATATAAAGCAGTGTCTTCCACAGTTGCGCCATTCACATTTCATTGCTGAACTATGAATACGGTAGAATTGTTGCAGGAAGCTTGGGATAGAATGGTGGATGTGGAGTCGTTGATGAAAAGGTTGGAGTATTGGTGGAGATATCCTGCCACCAAAAGATTTGTCACCAGCCAACTAGCGGTTCTCAAATCAGCGAAAAGGTTGGTGAATGATGTTTTGGTGGATGAAAGACAAAAAACTTCCTTAGCTCCATGTCGAGTAGGGTTCATCAAGAAGAGCCTGGACTTACTAAATGAAGTGAAATACTTCCTTCACCTTGTTCAACAAGATGAATGGTTGTATCCACCTCCTAGTAATGTCAGGCGCGAAGAGGTGAACCTTCATCTCGTCATAACATTATTAAAACAAGTTTTAGAAAAGGAAGTGGGTCACATTAAAATTTTGTGGGCCCAAGAAAGAAGAATCAAGGAACAGGCTAAAAAAGAACAGGATTTTCAACGCCTGAATTTAAACTGGATGAAAATCCAGGATAAGTTCCGACGGATGAAACATCCTGACTGGCTACCTGATTCTTTACCACCAACACTTCCAACCAAGAAAAAAAGAACTCACACCACCTTCCTAAGTTCCTTCACACAATGTTGGAGGAAATAATAATCCTCCTCCAACGGTCCTTATCAGGACCACCCATTTTACAAGAAAAGATTAATTATTTTCCATGATTGCCATGTTTCCCACACGCCCCATATGTAGTGACGAATACAACGTCATCTACTATCAAAACACCCCCTCCCCAGTTTTGATAGTAGATGACGTTGTATTCGTCACTACATACGGTGTGATAAAATTTCCTTTTGTACCCCAAGTGCCCCCGCTATGATAAATTCCCGTTTTCCCCTTAGAGGCCCATTTTCCCTATAACTTTTGGCATTTTTTCCCCATAATGCCTACTTTTTCCCTATATAGGCCCCGCCACGTTAAAATCCCATTATCCCTATAGAGGCCCACCATTCCCCCAACACCCACATATAACTACTATGGATGAATGGATGGATGAATGGATGAATAAATAAAAGTGTGATGAATGGATGAATAAAGAAAAGTGTGAAGGATGGATGAATAAATAAAAGTGTGATGAATGGATGAATAAATAAAAGTGTGATGAATGGATGAATAAATAAAAGTGTGAAGGATGGATGAATAAATAAAAGTGTGATGAATGGATGAATGGATGAATAAATAAAAGTGTGAAAATGGTAAACATATTGAAAGTGAAGAATTGTGAAATACCAGAATGCACTGCGCCACTAGTCTAATATATGTACCAAATTTAATATCCATATCTTAAATGGTTTTTGGAGTTCTGTCCAAGAAACGAAAGTGCGGATAATGTATGGATGGCTGGACAGAAAAACGGACAAAACATTAAAAATATTGAAACAGAAGAATTGTGAAAAGCAAAAAGTACTCCCGGATCTGGATCACTAGTAAATTTTATTTTACCAACTTTCATAGAGACATCTTGGACAGTTTGATAGTTATGATACAAAGACAACAATGTTTATGGACAGACAGATTACCAACAGACACATGGATATAGCGATAGCTATATCCCGTTTGTATCACATCTCGTGGATAGAGCTGGTGGGTTGGTTGGATGGGCATCAAAAGTTTTTTTTTTTTATCTTTGTTCATTCTGTATTAAAACTGTAAAGTCGGATAAGAATATGTAACAAAAACTCAGAGGAAAGCTGGTTCGCATGCTCCACCGTGGCATAATCCAAAAGCCTTGCAAGCTCTCTAGAGAAAGAAAGGTAGGTCCCTGTGATCTGCTTTTGCCAGAGACGAGTTGTACCCTCCAAGCTAAATATACTAATCAAGTTTCAAGACTGTAATATAACAGTGACAGAGGAACACAGTTTCAAACTGAGTCAAATGCAACATATTAACGTAATCACTGGAGAGTGAAAAATAGTTCACTGTGACCTACTTTTGCCGTGATGATTAGCAGTCTATGCAATAGATGCAGCCGTTGAGTTTATAATTGTAAATTCAACTGAGCTAAATGCAAAAACTTGACGTTAACGTCTATGACTATAAAAGCTGCATAAGTCTCGCCAAAGCTTCGCAAAAAGACAAAAATGAGCAACACTCTCATGACAAAATATATTTAATCGCAAAGTGCGAATGTAATTTGTTAGTGTCAAACAATCACGATATATAAATGTCATTTAAAATGAGTTTCCGTAAAATTAAAGGTTGAAAATATATGGATTTGTATGTTATACCAATAGGCAAAGTATTCGAGAGAAGTTTAATTCTATTTCTGTTTTGATTTACGTTCTGCCTTCATATTTATGAAAGCTATACCTACTTTAAAATTTGATTATAAGTTTAAGAGAAACAAAAATATTTCTATCGTATGTACCCTGCAAAATGACTCCCCAAATATAAAATCCATTGATCAGTAAGTTTAGAAAATGCCATGCGAGAATAAATTTTTCTTTTTGTTGGTTTTAACGGCTCATTTAACATAATATGGACTATATCATGCAGAGGAAATGGCATGAAAAGTGATGGAGAGACCGTTAGTATACTTAGTTAAAAGTGATGGACAGACCGTTAGTATACTTAGTTAAAAGTGATGGACAGACCGTTAGTATACTTAGTTAAAAGTGATGGACAGACCGTTAGTATACTTAGTTAAAAATTGACTGATGTTGGTGATATTAAGCATGATGACACCAGGTAGTACCAATATATATACATACCTGTATGGTTACAGCATTCATAATAGCTTTAGCTTTGACTTGTCGTGGAAGGTTCATGTTCCCTTTAAAAAAATTAATATTTACACTATCGACCGTTATTAGGGGGTAGAGCACACACAAAATATTCGTTCATTGACTTTTTTCCTGAGGCTACAGAATCGATCATAGCTGTATTCAGTGTTAGAAAGGACACACAACGCGTTAAATCCACCAGGATAACTACATAAAGTGTAAGTATTTATTTTTGTATCCTGCTATACAAATTAATCAAGAAATTAATATCATTGTAAAATTTTGCAATCGCATGAATATTATTTTTGTCTTAATATTTCTACTATAGAATACAAATGATAAGTGAGACAAAGTAGAAACTTAATTATTATCAAATATCTTCTACCTATTACAATTATCAGATTTAACCTATCAAGAAGTATCTCTTAATTTTAAAGATTATTTTCTAATAAGACTTTTAATGAATATGAATTTCTATGGAAATTTTAACCAGTAGCTCAATGCAAGAAAATTTATGAAAGGAAAACAATTAAACCTGTTTTTTAATGGTACTTAAGGAACACAAGTGTCCTTAATATAGGGGTTGAATTAGAAAAGATGTTCATAAATGTTTTCCTTTTAGGCAGGTGTCCTTGATATGGAAGTATCTGTTAAGACAAGTTTCACTGTACATGTAACGTAATTATTAATCAGCAATAACAAACCCATTGCAACCTTTTGTTACATGAGGTCAATCTAGCTTCATGAATTTATAAAATATTAAACGTGAGGCTGATACAAGTGTGTATTTGATGGGTTTGAATTCAAGTGACTTTCCCGTGACTTTGTGCACAGCTGGAAGTCTCATCCTTATTAGAGGACCACCAAATAATTTAAAGCCATTATCTCATTTAACCATACTTTGCGAGGGAATGCATCGAGCACTATTTTTAATGCGATCATACTGTCAAGCAGAAAAATATTGTCAATAATTTTTCCTTAAAAGGAAAATAATAAAAATAAACTAGGCGATGCAGATAATAGGAAATGTTACCATCTCATTCTGGGAATACATACAAGTGTGTGCCTCAGACAAATTAAGGTAAGTTTTTGTCTGCTCCACTGGCTGATATGTGATTGTCACTACGAAGACATCCAAACACAGATATAATCAGTAACACAAAACAGAAAGTGTGATAAATATTTTAATTATGGTGACAAGTATGTTTACCTTTACCTTTAGATGTGACGCCATATGTAGCTTGTTCCTACTATGTTTTATGTAATACAAAATTTCATAATTCTCAATATTCTTCTAAAAAATAATTTTCATAATTCTCAATATTCTTCTACAAAAATATTTTCCTTAGCTCTTTACATGACATTTTTAAAAGATCTTGAACTAACACATAGTAAAGTTAGCATGGAACATTAATTAGTTGGCAAAATATTCTCTGCATAATTTAAAAAAAAATGAATGGAATATCTTAAATTAGCTTACAGTTTTCTTAAATTAAAATCAATGTGAATAACAATCATGCTGTCTGAACCATCTCACTTTACATTTAACACTTATCATTTTAATTACAGATTCCATAGAAGAATATGTTCAGGATTAGACCTTGGCGATATAAGTGTATTGTGTCGCTTACTGCTTTTGCCGTTCTCACCATCGAAATATTCATAATTTCTCTTTTCTACGAAGCCGATAAAAATGAGAGATTCAAAGTCAGATTTTCACACGAAGTTCAAAGTTCAGTCAAAGGCATGGATAAGGAGGGTTTGGAGGCCGGAAGTATTAAGGTCAAGGGAAGTAATTATATTACAACGTTATCCAGAAATATTATCATAGATGAATCTGTGAATGGAAAACAAGAAGAGGAGACGTCGTGTTGTTCAAATCTTTTCTGCAAGGATAATGTACCTCCAAACAAAACAGATATTCAAATTTCTGGATCTATTCATTTTTGCATACCTGCCGGTGGTGCTGGAGTAATAAGGGAACTTGGACCGCTTGTTAAATCTATTTTACTCCACGCGAAAAGAGCTGGTGTGTTTTTGCACATACTAACAGGGGCTGGCTCAGAAAGCGAGATAAAATATATGCTAGAAAGTATTACTGAAACTCCAGTAAAATTCAATTATGAACTTGTCCCCTTGAATCCCTTTTTTATTGTCAGTGAGTGCTCGAAAATAAAACTAAGAATTTCTCATCACTCGGGAGTGTGGGGAATGTCAAAAGCCTTCATGTATAAAATATTTACAAATGTTGAAAAATGCATCATTATTGACACAGATATCTTATTCGGAACTGATCCAGCTTTTCTGTGGGACCTATTTTTTAATCACGGAGATCAGGCGCTTATTACCATGAAAATCTCGAATGACATGACGAAGCAATCTACTTCTAACTCTGGTGTGATGTTGCACGATTTTGGACGGATGCGGAAGATGGATTTTGCTAAATTGTACCTCGCCGCAGCTCAGTTACAGTGTTATGAATTGCCCAATAATTCTGGATTTAGAACGGGATGCGGGGATCAGGCGCTATTCTTTGGTACATTTAGAAATAATTCTCATCTTTATAGAACACTTCCGTTATCGTGGAATTTGGAACTGTGCTACAAAAACTTTACGTTTGTGAAACACTCTAACATTAGAGGAACCTTTTTTGGTATAGCGCACATCAACTGTAATAAGGGACCTGAAAACCAGGCGTTTGAAAGCTTCATAAAGAAATATTATGTTAAAAATTTGACTGACTATGTGAAATATCTAATAAAAGCTCCGATTGACAAAGTTTGTTCGGCCTAGCAATGCATGAAATATAATAATAATTGCGTGCTCATGGATGGCTAGCAATCTAGATTTACACCTGCCATAACTGCCTATAGCATCAGATGCTATGATTGCGAATTATGGACTATAGTAGCGCGGCAATTATCAGAAGGGAGCTCATGATTAAACAGATAATCGGACAGTACTGCCCACGTCGGTCGGACACTGTCCTTAAATGTTAGAGCAATTGATGTAATATGGCTAAACTAAGTAACACTTTGTTTACACGGTTGATTAAACTTGGGTAACTTCATGATAAAACTAATAATGGGCAGCTACCTACTCAAACGATGATGCACATTCTTACGACATGAAGAGTTACTTCCCTTGATTGGTTTAAGTTTAGAACTTTTACTCTTCCAAGATAACAATCAGTTTGTGCACTTAGCTCAATTTCTTGAGACGCTGGCTTCCTTGAGACACTGGTCTCCTTTGGTGTGAGACTTGATAAGTGCATTGATATGCTGGATTGACATGAATAAACACGGAAAGTAGGTCAAAGTGACATACTTTTTTTTATCGCTGCGATGAGTTTTTGATGCTTTTGGAGCAAACCTTACCGTAGCTGCAGAGACATAATACTACATGAGAGTTCTGTGTTTGTGATGCTTACAAAATTGTAGCCTTGTATTTAACATACGTATTTAGTATATTGTCTCAAAATATAGTACTGAGCTTTGATTGGACTGTTTTTTTGTGTTTTGTGTCTGATCTGATGAATGTTCATTTACAGTAATATTTTATTCTAGTAACCTTTTAATATTTACATTTGTTGATAAAAAAGATTTTTTTTGGGGGGGGGGAGTGTACCCACCTTCATAGACAATACAATCCATCATCCTTTGGATTTCAAATTATTGAAAATTCAAAGAAGTCCAATATGTTGGTGTTCCTATAGAAACTGGTTTTCTGTGCTTTCTTTTTTTCAAGGAAATTTCAAGATGCATTGAACGGTTTTCCTAATACCACTACAAGTGCAAGAATATATACTTAATACAGTACTCTAGAGTTTCCGCAAAGTCTGACCAAGTCAAATAAACCGCATGGAAGACAGTCAGGTGGTAGTGTGAAAACTAACGATAATCGGCTACTTCCAAAAGACCAACGTCTCATATTGTGCGTGGATTGGTTGCGCTGATTCTAACCTTCGAGCTTTGTTATCTGTAGCTTACTGGGGCCGGTTTTACGAACTTGTCTTAGAAAGGGCTATTTCTTACGAGTGCTTCACGAAAACTCTATCAGCTAAGAACTTCTTAAGATCGTTCGTAACCTTGCAAACGGTAAAGAAGTGAGATTCCAAAATGTATATGCGATGAATCAGGGCGTGTAATCTCTGAAGCTATTCTTGCATTATCTAAACGTGTATGATCTTTAATTGTATAGCATATCGGGAGCATGGAATAGAATCAATCAATCAATCAGTCAAGCTATCTATTTATCTTTCTATCTATCTTAGTGTTTGTAATTGTCTATTTATGTGTCCGTAACAGTCCATTTATCTATCTTTGTGTCTGCCTGTCAATTACCTAACTATAGTTTTTTTTTTATATGTACAATCTATCTATCTATCTTTATTTGTGTACAACAGAATCAGGCTGATCCAGTATGAAAACATTTTATGTGCAAGTGTATTAAAAAAATTGTGTTTTTGGTAATGAATTCAGACTGACCCGAGAGAAAAATCTTCATTATGAACGAAATATGATCGACTCTAATTGAGATCTTCAAGGAGATATTTCAGCATCAAGTTAGACAAGTCATCTTAAAAAAGAAGGAAAAATATAAAAAAAGAACGTTTTCAAGAAGGATCATGGTCGCAAGCCACAGGCAAAAATCCACAATGTTCATTTTTCACATGTGGCTGCCTGTGATAAGATTCCTTGTTTCTAATGAAAATACATAAACCTGCTTAACCAATCGTTGCGAGCCTGAGTAAAATGTTCTCGGCAAGTTTATCCAACATCACCTTTTATGCTGTTTGAATGAGCCAATCAAAGTTCCTCTTCCAAAACATAATCACTTATCGATCGATACAAATGACACTTTCGTTGGTGTGTAAGAGCCTGTTTCATTGTGTTGATAATCATGTATTTTTGAAATCTCGTCGCAGGCAGCCGCGGGTGAAAAGGAGCGTAGTGGATTTTCGCCTGTGTCACGCGACGATGAAGGAGTGCCGGTGATATGCCTGTAAAAGTATTACCTCTGTCCTCTCGAAAAACAATGTAACTGAAGAGGGTTTTATTTTATCTTCATGAAAGTAATATTTTACTGATTTGAGCTAGAAATAGAAGGCTATATCTTTAACATACTACATGTATTTGTTAAGAGTTATGGCAATTTATGCACCCTAGAACATACTTAAACGAATCCTTCGCCACCAACTTGTGTAAAGACTTCTACTGTAAGTAATCTAGGGTCCATTACTCCGAATTTCTATACTTCTTATGCTACACTTTATTTCCATGGTAACATAAAATATACTAAATGCGAAAAATTCTTAGTTTCAGTTGGCACTACTTCAAATCTAACTTGACATGTGTGCCAAGGTAGGTTAAAAGACCTTAACGGTTTGAGACGATTTGTCAGCAGCAAAAGGAATAAAAGTCATTGTGACCAACTGAAAGGTTTTGGAGTTTTACTCTGCCAACAAAAATGTGAATATTGGATGTAGAGACATATGGACGAAAACGTTATAAGTTTTGAAAGTGAAGAATTGTGAATAGTACAAGGCACATCTGCAACACTAGTGTAATATATGTACCAAATTTCATAGAGTTATATTGAACTGTTTGGGGGATTTGTGCCACGGAAAAGAAAGTGGAGATAATGGATGGATGGATGGAAAGACAAATGGGAAAAACACGATAAAATTATTGAAACTAAAGAATTGTGAATAGCAAATGACACATCCGGGCCACCAGCTTAATATGTGTTCGAGGTTCCATAAAGATATCTTGAACGGCTTTGGAGTTTTGCTCTGGAAACTAAAGTGTGATGGATGGATGGATGGATGGATGGATGAAGAAACAGATGAAAACGGTAAAGATATCGAAAGTGAAGAATTGTGAATAGCGAAATGTACTGCACCACTAACCTAATATATGTACCAAACTACATATAGATATCTTAAACGGTTTTGGATCTCTATCCCAGAAACGAAAATGTGAATAATGTATGGATGGATGGACAGAAAAAGGACCACAATATTAAATTTTTGAAACTGAAGAATTGTGAATAGCAAAAGGCACTTCTGGATCTGGATCACCAGTCTAATTTTTTTTTAAAGTTTCATTGAAACATCTTGAATGGTTTGGGGATATGCTACGGAAACAACAATATATACTTACAGACACACAGATTACGGACAGACACACGGATATAGCGATTTGCTTTTTCTCTATCAAAACTGTTAAGCGTGTTTCAAAACCTGGTTAATAATATGTAGCAAGAATTCAGAAGAATGCTATGTTTTGCCTGCTCCATCGAGGCATATTCCATAAACATTGCAAGGTCTCTAGAGCAAGACAAATAGGTCACTGTGATTTACTTTTGCCAGCATGGAGTCGTATCCTCCAAGCTGAATATACGAGTCAAGTTGCAAGACTGCAATATATAACAGGGACAGAGGAATACAGTTTCAAATTGATCCAAATGCAACGACTTTACTTAATCACTGGAGCGTGAAAATCGTTCACTGTGACCTACTTTCGCCGTGGTGAGTAGTACCCTATAAAATAGTAACAACAGTTAAGTTTTATGATTGTAAATTCAACTGAGCTAAATGCAAAAACGAAGACGAAAAGTTGCATACGTCTCGCCTAAGCTTCGCAGGCAACACAAAAATGAGCAATACACTCAAGATATATTTATTCGGAAAGTGCGAATGTTATTGGCTAGTGTCATTCGATCACTATACATAAATGTCATTTAAAATGAGCTTCCGTAAAATTAAAGGTTGTAAATCTATGGATTTTTATGTTACCCATCGGCAAAGTGTTTGTAAGAAGGTTAAACTCACTTCCTGTTTACTTTACGTTCTGCCTACATACATATCAAAACTATACCTACTTAAAAATGTTATTTTAAGTTTTAAGGGAAACAAATATAGTTCAACCCTCTGTACCCAAATGATGCCCCAAATACAAAATCCACGAATCAGTAAGTTTAGAAAATGCCATGCGAGAAGGAAATTATTTTGTTGGTTTTAACTACACTTTTAACACATTATGGGAGCTAAGTGCCTTTCCCAAGGACACAATGAAACAGTTGACCCGTGCTGGCCTGGGCAGCTATGGAACCCGCGACTCTTGGATAACGAGTTCGACACACTACCAAATGAGCAACTGCAGCTCCAAGAGAAAGGATTTGAACCTGACGATATCAACCTATTATCCGGGTTCTTTGGTTCTTCTCTTCCTTAAGATTTTAAAAACTCTCTAATGGTTTTTGTTGTTTTACCTCTGATAAATAACATAAACATGCCTTATCTGCCTAATTTTGCATAGTACGAAAATAAATATTTTAGCAATAATGCCACTAACGAAAGATTTCGAATATAAATATTTTAGCAATAATGCCACTAACGAAAGATTTCGAATATAAATCAGAAAGTATATATATATATATCTATATATATATATATATATATATATATATATATATATATATATATATATATATATATATATATATATATATATATATAGTTAAGAATGTTTATAAAGTTTCAGGGGGGACTGTGATTTTAGAACGTTATGACAGAGAAGCGTTATATACAAATAAATTCGTTTATTTTTCAAAATGTTTATGTACTTGTCCATGTCGATGACGTTGGACATACATTTACTAAACAATTTATACTGGTATGATTACTGTCAGAACTCGTATGTAATGGTAATAAAATTTTCAAGAAATAATATACATTTGTATAAATACATGTTATCATGAAGAAAAATATTGTAAACCAGTATGTTTTACCATCTACTGAAAGAGTCACCATACATGTATCAGTCGGTGAATCATAAAAATCACTGTTATGTGAAAACGTCTTTGTCCAATAACTTTACGACTAGTAAAATCCTTTAGTAAGTTAGTAGTTAGTTCTTTTTTTATCGGGATGGAAAGAAATTGTCAATAGTTTTCTATTAATCGGAGCTTTTTTGTTGATATGTTTTTCAATGACACGCAAATGCTCATATAATTTTGTATCTAAAGGGACACTTTTTTCTTTTTCTGACCGGCGAATTTTCAGCCATTTTCACAACAGTCGGAATTCAAGATGAACACGAGAGACATTTACTTTGAGCTGTACTAAGTTAGTCAACATACAATTAGAGAAAGATAATTAAAGGATATTTCTAAATTAGATTGTCAGAAAGTACAAAAACAAAATCATTTATTTTCGTGGTTTAATGCTTTAAATACATTAAACCAGCAACCCGTGATTCTAAAGTACCTATTATGAATGAGGTGGGACTATCACGTCTCTCTTTTCTGGCGCCTTTGTTAGGCATTTGTTACTTACTTCTTAGGAATGACGCGTGATTATCGCGCTTTTGTTACCGGGCGCCTTTGTTGTTTAAACTACCACCATTGTTGATCTGGCTTTGGCGCGTCAGGTGATAAAAACGTTATAACTGAGCTAATTTCTTAGGCTGACAACACAAATCAAACGCTATAACCAATTAAATGTTATAACAAAGGAACGTTATAGCAAAGCCTTTGGAATACATACTAGTTAAGAATTTGGCCGGGAAATTTAAACTCAAACGTTACAACAGAGGAAACGGGAAACGTTGTATCCTGGAACGTAATAAATAATCTTTATTATTATTATTATATATATATATATATATATATATATATATATATATATATATATATATATATATATATATATATATGCGAGAGAGAGAGAGAGAGAGAGAGAGAGAGAGAGAGAAAGAGAGAATGCTTTTATAACTATCCACGGGCGCATAGTCCTCGAGAGATCTCTTTTGCCACAAAGAAAAGATATGATGGAAAAAGTGACAAAACATGGTGCAATGTCAAGTTTTACTTCTGTTTTGTTTTGTTTTAACATTTTATTGTCATTTAATTAAAGATATGAGCTTGGATACGAATTAACAATCTCATCTTGGTCCTTTCCAAAAACAAGCACAAATGGTCCAAAGATGACACTAAATCTACCAAACATAAAGCATTTCTGAAAACTAGGTCAAGATTACATTTAAAAGCAAAACAAAAGAAGCATATGTGTGTAATTAATTAAATCAACAATTAACAAATGAGACAGAGACCTTTCACTGCATTTTACGGGTTACAGTCACTATAGTCCATTTTATTTATTTGATAAATTTATAACATAATCGTAATTATTAAAAACGCCTAGATTCGTGGATATATTTCTCAACATTTAGGAATACTGCAGAGTTATTTTCGTTACTTGTTTCGACGTCACCTTTAAATAATAAAAATCTAGCGTCACATAAGGGAAAAATGGAAAGAAAGAACTGGGATCTTGGAGCATTAAATAAAGAGCAATATAAAAGGATAGTGTTAAACAACTTCATTTTTATAACAAGATGCACGCTGTAAAAGTCGGGTTTCAGAGAACGACATGCATGTCTAAGTTTAGTGTCTAGGATATTAAAGTATCGTTTGAGAGTGGCCTACTCCGCTGGTGGTCCGGGAGTTGGATATTAAAATGACGTTTGAGAGTGGCTTAATCCGCTGGTGGCCCGGGAGTTGGATATTAAGATGGCGTTTGAGAGTGGCATAATACGCTGGTGGCCCAGGAGTTGTATTATATAAGCGTATGTCTTGAGTTTTTTTTGTTTTTGTTTTTGTTTTTTGGTTAAATGACAGATTGGAAGCATTCTGGATGTCATCAGAGCGCGCGCGAGAGACAGAGACAGAGACAGAAATAGAGAGAATGAAATAGTCAAAGAGAAATCGTAGATGGGAACAAAGGAATCTCAAAATTCTGAAGTCTGGTAGGGATTGGTGTGGTGCTTTGTGAGTTCTATAGTCGATAATTAGATACCTCGTGTCTCCCTTGTCGAGATTATTTATAATTGAATTCATTATGCATGATCTTTTCTTTTTCTTCGTTGTGCAAGAATTTTCCAACCAGTTTCCCCATAAAGGAAATCTCCACAACAAATAAACGAATAGACTGGTAATCATTCTTGCAGCTTCCATTTGGAATTTTCCCGGTTTTTCTGAGTATTCTTGTGAGCAATCATCCCAGACTTCACGAGCATATTCTAAAACTGTATAAATGCTAGATGAGTTCTGAATAATTGTACTAATATGATGTGTCCATTTGGCATCAGAAGATAATGTTAGTCCAAGGTGTCTATTGATTTTAACAGGAAGCAGATTGATGATATCAAACGAGAATTTCAAAATGAAAATTCTGTTTGCCTGTTTGTAATTAATAAAATGACAGTTTTAGAAGGCTTAAAAGTAACAAGTCAACATTTTGCCCATGCAGCAAGTCGTATTCATTCTGAGCGTATTTAGGATCTTCGGATTCTTTTCTCAAAGGCCACCAACATAAATAAAAGCATCCACAATACCACATACAAATCATATAAAAACAGATTAAAGTATTTTAATACAGTGCTCCTGTCGGTTTTCGTTCGTACATTTCGTTTTATTTGCTTCAAATGAGCAGAAGCTTCAGAAATACATTCCAATGAAACTCGCCTTAAAAATAAAAAATATTACAAACTTCATTGTATCTTTCTTTTTGATCGATATACTTTTGAACGAGCATAGATCTCCCAGCAAAATATTTTAAAAATTAAGAGGTAGCTTGCACTAAGTTTTAAAAAATAGCGGACACCTAATCAACAGATAATGAACACTCGCAACAATGAGACTATCTACAGTCCTAAATATTTCCCCACATATTTTCATTATCTGATTCTTTCGGAAGAAGGGAGTCATGTTAATTTCGAAATGTGGACAACATTTTTCTTTCCAAATATAAAAATGGATTCTAATCAGACCTATAAATTATGATGAGTCTGCGCCTCGCAGACGCTTTTCTATTTCGAATCAAACAATCAATCATAAAACACACAGAGACTTTTCATGGGAGTGAACAACCGAAACTCTTTTCTGAGAAAAAATATATCTCTCTCTCTCTCTCTCTCTCTCTCTCTCTCTCTCTCTCTCTCTCTCTCTCTATATATATATATATATATATATATATATATATATATATATATATATTTATATATATATATATATATATATATATATATGAGAATATTATGAAGAGACACTGCAACATTTTTTTTTTATATGAACAAAACATTTTATTACATACCGGGTACTATAATACTTGCAGAATCATTGCATGCTATTCGAAAATGTAAAATAAACTAATTAATAAACACAAACTATTATTTTATTGTGGAGACATATAGGTGTCTATTTGTGTGCAATACAATTTAATGTGAAAAGGGACCTTGAGGTATAGTATACTATTATACGTATGCAACCTACAACACACACTTTTCTCCAATATAAACTTAGTCTCTTAAAAGTAAGGACACATAAGAATCAAGAATAATTATTATGTATGTCCTTAATTTTCAAGTTCCACCTCATCTTATAATTAAAAAAATGTCAACCATACTTTACCAATCCCCACATAATCCTATATCTTTATCCTTAAGCACAATATCAAAATTTTCCCTTTGTTCTGTCACTATATCCCAAGTCTACATATAAAATGTAGCTAACGAGATACACTAAATTATTAATTGACGGCTGCATGTACGAGGAGTATTTGAAAAGTTCCGAATATTATGCCTTGGAATTTTTTTTGTTTCTTCGAACTTGTCAATAATTGTTATGTCGATGGATGGACAAAATAACGTTCCATAAAAGTATCTTCAGCTGCACTTATATTACGCCAGACACCGGCAGATATATGCGTTTGACGTAACATAGGTAAAAAACAATGGCGTAAAAATGTTGGAGAAGGAGAAACAATTCTGCTACTGAGCAAAGAGCATATTGTAAAATCTGGGAGCTCTCAGGGTACTCTCCAACTGATATCAAAACCGACTTGGATAGTAATTCTCTGTCATCTCCTAAAATGTTGAGGTGGTTTCGTCGTTTTAAAGATGGTCGCGAATCCATGGAAGATGCCCCACCTTCTGGAAGACTGTTGTCTGCATTTGGTGAGTGCAAAGTGGCTGCTGTAAAAGGGGCAATTGATGAAGATGCTCTATACACAGTGGAAGATATTTCTTTTATCACGAGCATTAATTCGTCAGCTGGTTTTATTACACTGAAGAATCATATGAAGCTCAGAAACGTTTGTTCAAGATGAGTCCTTTATTTTGACGGCTGATCAAAAACAGACTCGGGTTGTAATCGCCAAACAGATACTCGCCAAATATGAAAAGAGTGACCACAGACATTTGAATGAGATTGTCACAGTAATGAAACATGGATTTGCCGTTTCTAAACCCAATTCAAGAGAAAATAATAAAGTTTGGATCGGAGAAAACGAGCAGAGACCACAAATCGCTCTACATAGTCGTAGTGTTCAGAGAGTTTTATACGTATTATTTGTCGATGCAAAAGGCCCAGTCGTCCAGGCACCTGTGCCTGACTCTATTAGTGTACTGAATGATGTATGCCTCCAATGTGTTACCAAAAGTTGTGGAACACTACCGAAGCACCCAGGGCCGGATTAAGACCTTTAGAGGTCATAAGCACTGAAAAGATTATAGTGCCCCCCCCCCGTAATTTCTCTTCTTTTTTTTCTTCTTTTTTTTGTGCCCCTTCTTTGCTGGTGCCCTAAGCACGTGCCTAGTCTGCATATTGGGTAATCCAGCACTGGAAGCACCCACCCTCAAGGTATCCATCTACACCATGAACACGCACCGGTGCCTAAAAATCCGCCTTCGTGACAAATTTGCTGAAGGAGTAGAGCATCCAAACTTTGCACCATCCTCCATACAGCTCTGATTTAGCTCCAGGTGATTTCTGACTGAATCTCATTATTAAAGATTTGGTGAAGGGCAGACGACTTCAAAGCCGTCATGCGATAGGAAGTGCAGTTTTCCAGTGTATGAACAACATACCAAAATATGGACACAAAATGGCATTTAATAATTGGATAATCAGAGAGAGAAAGTGTGTAGAGGTGCAAGGGGAGTACTCTAAGGGTATGCCCTGACGTACTGTTCACTAGTAAAGAACTTGGTTGCACAGCGCTCTAATATTCAGAACTGTTTTAATAGACCTCGTATGCATGTACCAGTGAAGCCATAAAGAACAGCAATATGCCGAATTAAGCATCTCTGCTGTTTTCCTCGCATATCGTTGTATAATGATACCATGTCCAGGAAACAGTTGGCAGCGTAATAATGTTTTTCTTTCTCTCTACCCCTGTCTCTGCGTGTCGGCCTGTTAACTTACCTACCTACCTATATACATACAGAACATGTCATTCAGAGACATATTTTGGAGCATCTTAAGCGCATATTCAAGAAGCTACCAAAAGTTGCGTACCGTAGGCCAGAAGATCTAAAAATTAACCTGGTACGAGTAAATTTTAATCCAGAGAGAAATTTTGAGACAGGCACATAAAGTTATAAAACAAACGTTGCCTCGTCTGCAAACATTCCGAAGTTCGACAACAGGAGTAAACGTTAACATCAACCCCAAATTCGGATGTCCAAGCAAAACTATCATCCAACATGTGGGCGAAACTGTAGTCTCTAGAAAGATGATGAATAACAACAAAAGCCACATCCGCATCAAACAAAATCCAAAACCTGCCAAATAATACCCAACTTGACATTCTGTGCAGTCTCTCGAGATGCTACGTATTGGGCCAAGTGGACCGACTGAAGGAGAAACATTGGATCCTACAGTTGGGGAATTCGGTCTTAATTCGAAAATCTAATCAACCAAATACATCTTTTCAGTATTTATCATAAGATACAATATCAACCTTCCTTATTTTTACCATTTAACCCCCCCCCCCTTTTGTTGTCTAATTTCCTTTGACATGAGTATTTCATAAACCGTTACCATATGCACATTTTTTATTCTTCTTCTTCTTCTTCTTATTTTTATTATTATTGAATGTTTCGCACTTTTCTTTATCTTTGTGCATCCCTATTAGAGCAGAGTTTCAATGTTCTAGCTATCTCTGTACACAATATAATTCTCAAAGTGGAAAGTTTACATCATTAGGTCATACACTGTTGGTGACGAAGCGGTTTTTCCGTTATCTCGTCCTTCCTATGTTTTCCTCCATTTATCGTTGACCTTTCGTACACGTCAGTGTCATCTATTTTTATCACTTTACGTGTTTTCATTCACACTTTTAAAAATATTTGTAAGCTTTCCATCACCCTTTGTAGATACAGAAATGTAGCTGACTCCTTGTTGAGTTCATTTTTCTTTCGTTCGTTTCGTTTTCCTCATTTAGTACATACAATTACTCTTTTCGTTTCATCATGAAGTTATCTTAGAATTTTTGTGTATTTTGTGTTAAGTGTGTACATTTTCTACTTCGCCTTCGCCGTGACAAAGGGCTTTTCTAGCCCGAAAATGTTAGGAAACTATATAATATCCTGCGCCGCTATAAAATGTATAATCGCGTCGCACATCCATACATACATACATATATACATACATACATACATACATACAGACATAGATACATACATATATATATACATACATATATACATACATACATCATTAAATAGTTTGTTTTCAGATTTTAGACATTGTACATAAAATGGACACATAGTTAGCATACATACATACATATATACATACATACATACAGGGCTCAGGAATTTGTTTTTCCAAGCACTCGTCCCTGGGACGAGTGAGCTGCAATAGTTACTCGTCCCTGTCCTCATCATACTCAACACAGTACAATGCTGACACTTTTGCTAAAGAACCACATGCACCTAACGCTTGGATGATGCTAACATGGATGAATACTTTGGAAATATTATGTTTTAATACGTGACCCCTTAGATGAAAATATAATAAGAGACAAGGTTTGTAACTGGAGAAATTACAGTTGCATACATAGCCATTGATTTCTTGGTGGCATTCGCATTTATAGTGATGCCTTTCAGTATTCTAGAAGTCATTTTAATGCCAGTAAATTTTCCTTACAACAAGCTATCACTCATCTTTATGAGTTAGATAAGGGAGAAGTTAACAAACAAAACATGGCCAAATTTTATGCTTTTTCGTCCGGTCGGATATTGCTACGCTTGCCACAGATCACCGGTATTTTCAAGACTGCAGTTTTTTTTTTTAATACATTGTCACACCAAAACAAACATGCAACAGATATTTATATAAGTATGTAATTACTTTTCACAAAAATGTCGGTAACTTGCATTTGAAAGAATTCCAACCGTCTCAATTTCCACCAACTTTCGTACTAAATTATCCATTTTGGTCAAACCTCCATTCTAGAGAGCTACTCACGGCGCCATAAAAGAGAAGATTGCTGATTGACCAAAAGAATTAGAACGTTTCTAGATCAATTAAATTTCGACCAATCAGTTGTTTTTTTCGGCATTATGTGCATTATAAATAGATTGCAACATCATGCATTATGTGAAAGTTGGTGCGAATAGGATGAGGAACTTAAAACAATTCTGATGTAAGTTGGCAACATTTCTCCTATGAAAAGTAATTGCTTACTTATACCAATATCTGCCGGCATCTTTTCTTTGGCGTGACGATGTATCGAAACTTTAGTCTCGAAAATACCGGCGACCAGGGCAAGTGTAATACTGCCTGACCAGAAGAAAAATCACAAAACAATTGGCATTCTCTGTCTCTTAACTTCTCAAAGGTCTGACTCATAAAGATGTGTGATAGCTCGTTGAAAGAGAAACTTTCTAAACATCAAAACGATGCCTAAATTACTTTAAAGTTTCACTGAAAATGCGAAGACCATTAAGAAATCGAGGGCTAGGTGTGAAACTGCAAAATAATATATTCATGATTTTTTTAGCCATTTTAGTATCAAACTGACATCGGGTACCTGTGTAAAAAATAAAACGAAGTCGACTTCCTTTGCGACATGTTCTAGACTGACAACTAGTAGGTAAATTAGGCACAAGTTATCTATAATTGACGCACGCTAAATGTCAAGCGATGTTGAACTTCAACGCTTATTAAGTAAGTAGTGGTTTTCCTGAGCCCTGAATACACACACACACACACACACACACACACACACACACACACACACACACACACACACATATATATATATATATATACATAGCTAGAAAAAAACAGATATATACATATAGTAGAAATACTAAGCGGAGCATATTTTTGCTATCGGAGTACTGATCAGGTAATTAAAATAAGAATTCAATTTCCCATATTTGCTGCTCTTAACGAAAACTTCAAAGGCTTTGTTTTCGCTATTTAGTAAGCAATTCAGGTGCGATAAACCAAAGAAGATGCCCGTTTCGTTCGTGTAACTCTCAAATGTAAAATTACTGAATTCATGGCAGTTTTCCAAATTCCAGGAATTTGGTAGTGTTCTATACAGATAAGAATGATTGTTTTTAAATGTACCAAAATACAAAGCCTGGTCCCCACATTTAAACCTAAGCCTGGGATTAAGCGGCATAAAAGGGCATTCTTGCCTTGCTGCAGCAGCGTAAAATTTTGAAAAATGTATGTCCCGCATTTTCTCAAAATCTTGCAACATCACGCCAGCATTGCAGTGCCAAGATTCCGTCATACTGTGTGAAATCCTCATGGAGATAAGTTCTTGATTGTTGTGATCAGAAAAATGATCCCAAAAGAAAGCTGGATCTGTTCCAAAGGCTGTATCTGCATCCAAGACAATACACTTCTTCACGTGTTTAAATATTTTATACATGTAGGCTTTGGACATCCCCCATACCCCCGAGTGGTGAGAAATCGTGAGATTGATTTTTGAATTTTCCTTTATGATATATGTTTTATTCAAGGAAATGAGCTCATACATAATCTTTACGGGTGTTTTTGGAATACCCTTCATAAGGTTCTGAATTTCCTTTACAGCACCACCCCGAGTAAGCAGATGAAAAAACACATCAGCTCTTTTTGCGTGGAGAACAACAGATTTGACCAGTGGTCCAACTTCCCCTACGACTCCAACTTTACCAGCTGGGATACAAATATGAATTGGTCCTGGCATTCTAGACATTGCTTTGTTTGGAGGCATCTGATCCAGGCAGAACGTGTGTTTACAGCATGCCAAAGTTTGGTAATGTTTTTCATTGTCAAAGTCAGCCGATAACATCAACTGGGAATTTATTCCTTTTGTATGGACGGATCCTGCTGCAATTCCTGTTGTATTGACAAATCCAGTTTCAGTTATTTTTGAATTGTCAGATTCCGTTTTTATTCCTTTTACATCGACATATCCGGTTTCGATTCCTTTTGTATTGACAAATCCAGTTTTAATTCCTTTTATGCCGACGGATTCAATTTTGGTACCTTTCGTATCGCCGGGTCCATTTTTCAGAATTTCATTATACATGACTGCGCTTTGAATTCCATAGGGAAGTTTACAGCTGTATCTTTCATTAAAAATGATTAGAGAGTTTCTGGAGATATGTATTAACGTGACAACAATTGACATGAATATTAGAAACAATATAAAACGATGACCTCCAATAGTCTGCATATTTTCCTTTGTAATCTGAAATTTTAAAAAAATGCATTCTTTGAATCATTTTGAATGACTTACATTATCAGACTCCAATTACTCGAACATAGATCTTCTATTTAATTCTAAACTTACAATATTTGATTGCTCAATGTTAAGTGCGACTTAAATTTCAGCTAATCAGGTTTCTGGATTCTAGACTTAAATTTAAGTCGGGACTTCAATGTTGCCGTCGATTTTAGCTGGTTAGATACGTGGGTTTTTGTGATGTCAGCCGTTCTCAAATACGGGAATCGCACGTGACGCTCAAGTACAGGTATTTTCGTGTTTAAAAAGGTACGTGTGTGGTATATAATCTAAGTATATTAATAATGTATCATGTAATAATAGCATCTTACAAGGTTTGCTGGATACAAAGGTTTACCGGAGCATTTGGCAAAGGCTTTGAACTCTTGGGATCAAACTTTATTCTCTTTTGATCCATCAAACATTTCTACACAGCGAAGCGAGTATGATACCTATATAATTCAGCTGCGTGAATATTTTATTCTTGCTTCCCTAAGAATTTTTCTTTTTAAATTTTTTTTTACTGCCATCAAAATACACATAACATAGTTTATTTAGAGCAATTTTTAACCCTATCCTCCATTCGAGTGCAGTCTGTGCAGCTTTTACACATTTTTAAAACATGTTCATAAAAGTAAAAGAACCTTGTGTGAAAGGAATAATCTGAGATAACTGAAATCTGTCTTTGAATTAATGCAAATATCTGCATAGTGTGAGAGGTGGTCCTAAACAAAAATATTAATTTAGGTTGGCATTCGTATGGTATCTTCTAATCGTTCATTATATCATCCAGTTAAGATATATTCAGAATACGGTAGACATCTATCTCTGTTTCAGCATTCTAGCAATTCTTTTTATTCGAATTAATCCAAGAAAATAAAATAATAATACAACATCAATCCGCGAATATTGGTTCAAACTTCAAAAGTCTCAGGAAGAGTAACTAAACATTCTCATCAATACAACTCGGGCACTCATGTAAAACTGTATGTGTTAATAAAAATAGGGTATACTTGAAAATAAAACAGTCAACAGGACATTGTTTTCAATGTTTCTTTGTAGCTATCATTAAAGCTCACTTGCATACAATAGTGTATATTGGAAGTTAGAAATAAAAAGAAGTACCTCGCCTGGATAATCTTCGAAATCTGTATACACTGATGTAAACTAAGCTGTAACTACTCTTCAACGGGATTTTATTTTTATTCACATGGTGAAGAAGGTATAATAGATGCATGCCATGAAACACCAAACTACATTATGAAAATGAAGCTGAAGTAGTTCATGTCATTTGCATGTTGTACCAGCAATTATAAACTTTCTCATCAAAAAGCAAATATACAATGTGGAAAAAAAGAACCAAACCAAGAAAAATTGATACCATATAAAAAAACACATGAATCCACTGAGTATGTCAACAATGATTTTCTGGAAAAGAAAATTTAAGACACGGAGTGTAGTAAAGATTTTCTGCAGATGTGAAAAATTTCTTTGCGACGGCAGATTCAAAATAAAAACAATATTCATCGAAATCTTACTTACCTTGTATATTTATTTATCTAAATCGATTAAAACACACAACCGCATGCTGTGCCCATAAAAAGTATATTCCAACCGTTCTTCCTGGTTGACAGCATAAACTCCTAGGAGCATCACCTTAGGAGAATTATTATGATATTCATTTCCGGGGTCTATAATCAGACTGGGATATGATTTTCTACCGTCATATATGTCATCTCATTTCGACATTTGGAAATACAGCGTACTCATTAGTTGCAGGTTATAAATATTGTACATGTTTTTATTTTTGTTTTAAAATTATCGTTTTTTAAAACACTCAAGAAGACGGTCGGAACGGAGAGACATGGTAAAATAAAGAATAATATGTTGAAACAGATGAAGCAACACTGGCGCTACTCTTTCCTGATTTTATAGGTATATTATTATAATAGTATATATCAATGCATATTTTCATATTTATCAGACACAAGTTAGGTTTGACATCAGTGTTAAATATGTATTGGAGGAAGAAATAAAAACAGAACGTGTTCACTTATTACTAAATCATTGGAATGCGATGCAAATAAAGCATATGTTTCACAAAATCTGAGTCCGATATTCGGCGAAATATGTGTGTTTGCTATTGTGTAAGTTTGTAGTGTTTTTATTACACGTTCTTTCGAACAATCGCAGGGATATTGTTATAAAGCCCATAGGTATGTACATTCGGATGTAGGTACGTATGTGTGTAATGTCACTGAACTTCTCTCACATCGTTAAAGCTACTTGGAACCTGGGTCAATGATAGTACAATGGACGTCCATTGTGCCAACACGTATGGAATATTAATCTCACCCCTGACAGCAAGGTCACAGAGGACGGAACCCGAGTGTATAATGTTAAAGGACTTGACGCGTGCTCATACAAATATGCAAGTCAATCCAGTATTAAAAATTGGCTTATTGAACATATGGAGGTTGAACAGCACAGAATATCAATCATAAGGAATTGCACCATTATCATATGCAAACACAGTTCACATCTGATGTCATATTCACAAATCACCAAACTCACATCTCATGGCAATCCATACATCACTAAATCCATGACAGTTGGAATTATATTGCAAAATCCCCCTCCTTTTTACAAACAAAACACTTCACGAAAGAATTTATGAAACTGAATGACTTTTGGCCATTCTAATTCTTGTTTTTACTTCATCTTGGCACCTTCCATCATCTGAGATCAAAGATCCTAAATATCTAACCTTTCTCACTTGTGCTACTCTTTCTCCGTCAATTGTAATATTGAGATCTTTACCTCCTTCTCTGCAAACTCTCATGAGCTCGGTCTTCTTCACGTTGATCTTCATGTCGTATATCTTTCCATATTTATTCAAGGAGTCCATCAACTTTTGCAAACCACTTTCTGATCCTGAAATCAGTAATTGTCCCTCATTCCTTCTTCCTCTTCTTCCATTGCCTCAACCATCATCATCTCTGCGTAAATGGAAAAGAGTAAAGGTGAAAGCAAACAACCTTGCCTGACACCACTTCCAGTTTGTCCTGGTTTGGAATTACCATCTGCCACTCTTACTACTGCTTCCTGTTGTATATATAGTTTGGTAATGAGTCTCCTGTCTCTCCAATCCACGCCAATCTTTTTGAGAATTTCCATCAGCTTTTTCCACTTAACCCGGTCAAATGCTTTCTCAAAAGCGACAAAGCAGATGAAAAGCTCCTCTTCATGTTCTAGCATTTGTTCACGCAGGATTCTCATCAATGCTATTGCTTCTCTCCTTCTACAGCCTTTCCTAAATCCAAACTGGGTCTTGCCGATGAAAAAATTTTGCTTTCGCCTCTAACCGGTTTATCAATACTTTTAACATGATTTTGGATCCATGCGAAATCATACTGCTTGTTCTGTGGTCTGCACATTCTACAGCGTTTGGCTTCTTTTGTAGCGTCACTATTATCGATTTTGTAAAATCTTCAGGCGACTCATCTTTTGTATACATATCTTTGCACAGAACACTCAACTCTTTTTCAGCCTTCTCTCAGAGACTTGTGATAAACTCTGCTGGTATACCGTCAACACCCTCTGCTTTTCCAACTTTGAGCTCCTTGATAGCAGTTTTCAAACTGACCAATGGGAAGTTGCTTACTGTTTGTACAGGTAATCAGGGTAGCCTAATTGCCTAGAGGGAACATGTAATCCTGGCTCAAAGTTGCCTAATTAACTAAAGGTTGGGAATAAAACAACCTGAACAGGTAATCCTGGCTCAAGGTTGCCTAATTGACTAAAGGGATAGAACAAAACAAGATAAACACAATAAATTCATCTGGCTACTTTATTGAAATTAACCATGAATATTGTATCAAATTATATAATATCTGATCCTGCTACAGTAATATCTTGCAAGCCATCTAGATCTCTACCCTTTCACCTAACATACATTTACAAGACATAATAAGGTGAATCCATGTGCGTAAACGTTATTTACGTCAGGAAAACACATCTATAGCGCACATGAGCCAATGGGGTATTTTCCCACTCTGAGGACCTATGCATGGGTTATATCTTTGGAACTATTGTCATCCAGACTAGGGATGTGCATCTCCCACTGATGTCTGATTGTGATACGTATGGTGCATAGATTCGGTTTTGGAGTTCTGCTCTGGAAACGAAAGTGTGATGGATCGATGGACGAACAAACGCATGAAAACTGACTGCAAAGATACTGAAACTAAAGAAATGTGCATAGCAAAATGCACCGCGCCACTAGTCTAATATATGTACCAAATTTCATATAGATATCTTAAACGGTTTTTAAGCTCTGTCCCAGAAACGAAAGTGTGGATAATGTATAGATGGATTGACACCAAAACCCGGACAAAAACATAAAAAAATTGAAACTGAAGAACTGTGAATACCAAATGGTAGTTCTCGATCTGGATCATTAGTCTAATATTTGTACCACGTTTTATACATACACGTTGAACGGTTTGAGAGTTACGCTACGGAAACGACAATGTTTATAGACAGACACATGAGTAGGTATATGTGACGATAGTCTGATAAATCATCCCCCAAACCTGTATTGATACTGATTGACGGTTGGGGGATGATCTCGCCTATTCTTTAAAATGTGAAATTTCATGCAGACACTTCAGACACTTTTGTCCGTACACATTGGTGTTCATTTTAGACACTTACTGGTATTTCTCGCGGCTCTATAGTTACGGTCGGCTGAAGAGTCCTTTCGGCAATATTTACAGAATATTTCCGGATTTGACAAGTTGTAAATGCACGTGGAATAACCCTACCTACTGTGACCATTTTGAATTCGTGGCTATGTTGGACGACAACTTGGAATAAGTCTTTTCTTCAGAAATTGCGCAAGACAACTTGGAATTCCAAATGATAGCGCTCTTTCTCGAGAAATTGCATAGTGAGGTTTTAGGCGTGTTTTGAAGTCAAACTTGAACAGAAAACATCTTTAGATATTTTCATCGGTGTACAGGAATAATGTATGCCTTCCACGATATCAATTTATAACATAAGACGCATGAAAATATTTATATTTTTCCTATTTTTGGTTGCAAATCTAGGGCGATCTTTATCCATTTAGAAGGCAAAGTCTGGCCTGTTACACAATGTCAACATTCTAAGCGTGTTTTAAATTGTTGCATGATGTCTGCATGCTACTTTTGAGAATGTAGGTCTAACAAGAATATTTTCAAGAAATAGTGTGTCTGTGTTTCTTTGTTTCTTTTATTATTTCTGAAGCTGGATTAGTTACTTTTAATCATTTGGGCCTATAAATGATTATATTATGGTAGGAAAGGCGTACAGGGACTGTTATTATTGACACCTGGAGCCATATTTCATAGTTATGAAGTCCATTTTGACTTGTTATATGATTCATGCATATTATTTTTAGCAATTTCGGCATTTAAAAAATATATTTGGAAGGTATTAAAGGTCTAAAGGGGCTTTTGCTATTGCCCAATGAAGCCGTATTTCAAAACATAACTGTCAAAGAAATAATAAATAATGCTAAACAGTTACCGCATTTTGAAGTTAGAAATCAAAGCTTTACTGACATCAAGGAACGTTAAACACGTGATTGCATTCGAATCAAGAGAAGAACATATTTTGTGATAAAGTTCAATTAGTTGACAAGTTGTTGAACAGCCTGGAAGAAATCCAGATTGATATTTATACATCGAATCATTTTTATGCAAAACAATATATACAGGTCTGAATATAATTCTTTCAAAAAACTTGGACACACAGCTCATTAGAGAAATTGGTATATAATCAGACGATAACGTTTTGTCTCCTTTCTTATAAATCGGCATAACATGAGCTAGCTTTCACTGTGCGGGGAACATAATGGCTTCAACTGATTTATTGATTAATATTTGCAAGGGCACAGAAATTTCTTCAACTATATTTTGTTACAGTTTATTACTAATTTGATTGGGTCCAGCGGTTTTGTTTAGCATTATAGATAAACAAGAAATTATAAATGTAATAACTAGTCTTGATCTAAACAAAACCGCTGGACCCGTGATTCATGGATTCTTCTCATAGTAATAAGAACGATTTTCAAATTCTCAAGATTTGGAAGACATGTGATCGTAGAAATCTTGATAAGCATATCTTCATGCATGCTATTTTTTGACATTACATATAAAATATTATTTTCTGTAAAATAATGATGATGTGTACAATAAAAAAGTATTGGAGGATTGCACAAGAGTGCAACATACTTTTTTAACAAGTAAAGTGTCCTCATATAAGAAACCTCATAGGGAAGCTGCACTTCCAAGAGACTCCTGTCATGTACACCTCTGTTAATTGTATATAACTAATTCAATATTCTTTTCTTTTTCCTTTGTTTGCATCCTTATCTCTGAAAAGAGGAAATAAAGATTGATGATGATGATGATCTGGGGGTGGAGGAGGGTGTTGGTTTGTGAAAAATTAAATAAGTCTGTTTCTTGGTATGACATAGTGGCTCAGCAAATACAAGTCATATACCACTTATATGTGATGGTATTGTTGTGACATGACATGTTGGATAGTCCACAAGTGTGTGAGTGAGCATTACATATCCATACATTCACTCCTCTGTTTGGTTTGTAAAGGATAAGTGTTGCATAGTGAATGTGGGTGTACATGGTCAATAAGTGATACTCTTCATGATTTTACCTCCTACTTTACCTCGCCCCGCCCCCCCCCCCCCCCCATCATCCTACACGTCTGTTTGTAGTTTTGTAGTTTGCAGGTGTTGGTGTTGGCGAGTTAGGATAAGTCTTGGTCAGTCACAGTAGGTGTTGACTCATGGAGTTCCACCATGTTAAATCCAAAAAAGGTCCATAAGATCATGTTAATTATTTACCTATAGACGCTTTTACCGTTATATATTCCATAGAACCCATTGGGCATAGGCTCGTATTTAATGTTAAATTCCCATAGATTCCTATTGAGTCATACTTAATGTTAAATTCCTATCGATCCGCTTAGGGTCATACTTAATGTTAAATTACCAAAGATTTCCATTGGGTCATATTTAATGTTAATTTCCTTAGATCACCATAGCGCGCCCTCTATCTCATATCATCCTCGATAACTACTTACATGTTTCTAATAGTAATCCAAATGATATGAAAATATTCGTAGTATTTATTTGTCAATATCAAAACAACTTTGAAACACATTTATTTCAAAATGTAACTAATAGAAAAATTTCAAAAGTTTTGATCATTACTGTCCTACTTAACAAGTTAGCGCCAGGGTTTCTAAATGCAAATATCAATATTCATATCATGTTCATATAGAATAGGAATAGAAGACATTATCTTCATAATTCATCTTGCCAATTTATTGCTGTTATTTTTCATTACATTAAATTATTCGTTTAATATATTGCATATGCTTTTAGCAATATTTATATCAATGTCATGACAATTGTAGTTTATAAAAATATAAATTCTACATCTTATAAATAGTTTTTTCAAGATCCAATTTCAAAACCTATTTTTTAAATTCACGTGAAACTAATGAAAATAGAAAAAATAATATTACTATGTGCTTTAATTTCTGCAGCTTCGCCTGTAAGTATATTAAATACAATATTCACATAATATTTCCGAGTAACAGATTTAGTTGTGGTTTAATTGTCAATATATTTGTCACTGCAAAATGAAAAAAAAAAAATAATAATTGTCCTTATTAACTTTCTCCATCGTCAACGTACTAATGTGCTTACATGGGAGATTCGGTATTTATACCGCTTCGCATGGTCTTGCAATTTCTCGAGAAAGAGCGTAACAACTCGGAAATCCAAAACAAGACCTATTTCAAGTTGATTCCCAACATAGCCACGAAATTCGAAATGGCCACAGTTGTTAGGGTTGTGTTATTCCACGTGTATTTACAACTTGTCAAACATAGGATTTGATCCGGAAAATATTCTGTACATATTGCTGAAAGGACCCTTAGTCGACTGTAACTCAAGAGCCGCGAGAAATACCGGTAAGTGTCTAAAATGTACACCAATGTGTGCGGACAAAAGTGTCTGCATGAAATTTCGCATTTTAAAGAATAGGGGAGACCATCCCCCAAACCGTCAATAAGTTTCAGGACAGGTTTGGGGGATGATTTATCGGACTAATGTGACGAATGAGAGTCAAACGGAAATAAACATTACGCCTTCGGTTTACATGGAAATGCCACTTGAGAGTCAAATGGGAATTCCTGTGTTAAATTGTCCATAGGATTAACACTGAAAGTAAATGGTAAGATTGTTAGAAGTGGTTGACCTTAAATGGGGTTACATGGTAACAGTGTTCGAGTTCACCTCAAAATATTGCGATTGAGAGCCAATGACGATTGAGAGCCAAACAGGAAGTCTTATGTTAACTTGGGAATTGTTATAGGCCGTTTCCATGTTGAAAAGACACATTATACCTACACAAACATGGGGGATGTTACAGGGGTCTACGGGAAATTTACTGTTAAATGTTTAGATGTACAATCCAACACAGACCTCTACTATCCAGCACCCGCTTTCTGATTACAATCCAACACACACCCCTAGTATCCAGCACCCGCTTTGTGATTACAATCCAACACACACCCGACTATCCAGCACCCGCTTTTTTTATATAATATTCAGCACACACACCTACTATCCTACGTAAAGGGTAGGAGTGTTAATACATACGCTAGACCTACATACATACAAACATATTATCACACAAGGGTAGAAGTGTTTATAGACACATTATACCACACAAACATTGTGGGGTATTTATATAGGTCTACGGGAAATGTAATGTTAAACATTTTAGATATACAATCCAACACACACACTACTATCCAGCACCCACTTTTTGATTACAACCCATCACACACCCTACTATCCAGCACCCGGTTTTTGATATACAATCCAACACACAACGTGTTTATAAACGCTATACTTACATACATACAAACATACCATCACACAAGAGTAGGAGTCTTTATAGACACATTATAACCACACAGACATAGTGGGGATATTATAGGGGTCTAAACTTTTTAGATTGTTTAGATATACGATCCAAAACACACCCTACTATCCACACCCATTTTTTTATTACTATTCAACACCCACTTTTTGATCACTATCCAAAACGCCTTGTGTAGTAACCAAAACCCACACTCCTACTATCCAAGGAAAAGGGTAGGAGTGTTTATAGACACACTATACCAACACACAAACATACTATCACATACAAGCAAGGGTAGGTAGTGTTTATAGACACACAAACATACTATCACAACTGTCCTTTTAATGGTCACTATATCTCTTAGAAAAGAGATACTACTGATGGTCAAATCAAGTAAAAGTTAAATCCCTCTATGATACTATGTGTGCGTGTGTGAGTGTATTTGAGTATCTTGTCCATACTGAAAGAAGAAAGATCAAGACAAAGGGATACTTACGTTATCTTTTTTTTTTTTTTTAATTTTTGTTTAGTGTATTCTTGTGGAATCAGAATCACACCGAAAATTCATAACACGGTATAAATTCCATTTTCTTTCTTTCTTTCACTGCCTGTCTCTTTTAAACAATTTTTTTACTAGCATGGATGGGTTCTTCCGCTTCTACTGTTTTTTCTGCTTGTATCGCCTTCTTGAATTTTTTGACGAATATGAGTCCTTCTTCTGTTTCTGTTTCTGAACACTCCTCCTTCTCGTTGTTCTCCTTTTCTTGGGACACCCTGCAGACCAATTCCCTTTTTCTTGACATTGATAACAGGTATCTTTACGTTTGTCTCTCTATTCTCATGTCTAAGTGGTCCCTTTTCTTTGACGATGTGGACGTTATGCAGACCATTGTCATTTCTCTTGACAGACACAGCAGGTATCTTGATTTATATCTCGAGTGGAGTAGTCAGTAGTCTTGTTGGAAGTGTACTTTTGAAAGACCCTCTGTAAATCTCTGACCAGAAGTGTGATCTATTGTGACTCTTCGATCTTCACAGATTGAAAACTGAATGAGTGTATTATCTTAGGTCGAGTGGTGCTCAATAAATACCGAGAGAGATGTAACCTAGTCAAATTAAATTTGATCTTCTGTCATGAAATGATCACACATTTCCAAAGAGAAACAAGAAGCCAAGCGAGGACGACGTTCTGTGTCACCCAACACTCTCCAAGACGTGTTGTCAGAAGTTCACTCTAACGATTTTAAAGAAGATATGATTGATCTGTATCCAACAGCATCTACCTCCACTGGACAGAGAGAGTCAAGATCAGCCAAGAAAAATAGTCGTTTGGTAGCTTGTGATGATTTTTTTCACATTACACCTAACAAAAAACTGACTTTCGGAAAATTTTCAGCGACGCTTTATACTTACAATGTTAAATTTAAACAGTTAACCTACGTTTCCCATACGGCTCTATAAATTTTTCAACATTGAAACGGCCTATAACAATCCACAAGTTAACATAAGATTTCCTGTTTGGCTCTCAATCGCCATCCACATGTTAAAACCTATTGATAATTTTAACACAGGATTTTCCATTTGACTCTCAATCGTCATTGACTCTCAATCGCCATATTTTGAGGTCAATTCGAAAACTGTTACCATGTAACCCCATTTGAGGTCAACAACTTCTAATAATGTTACCATTTACTTTCAGTGTTAATCCTATGGAAAATTTTAACATAGGATTTCCCATTTGGCTCTCAAGTGGCATTTCCATGTAAACCTACGGCGTAATGTTAATTCCCGTTTGGTTCTCATTCGTCACATATAACTACTACTTACATAAAAAGAAAGCTTACGGACAGACACACGGACAAAGCGATAGCTGTATCCTGTCCGTATTATATCTCGGGGAAGGTATACAAAGAATATTTTTAATCTTTGCTTATTCTGCATCACATCTGTTCAGTTTGCTTAAAACCTGGGTAATAATATGCAACAAGAATTCAGCGGTATGCTATGTTTCGCCTGCTTCATCGTGGTATAATCCAATAATCTTGCAAAGTCTCTATAGCTAGAAAAGTAGGTCACTTTGACCTACTTTTGTCAGCAGTAAGTCATACCCTCCAAGCTGAATATACTTATGAAGTTTCAAGACTGTATATATGACAGTGTGAGAGCAACACAGTTTAAAACTGATCCAAATGCAAAAACTTAACGAAATCACTGGAGCGTGAAAAATAGGTCACTGCGACCCCATTTTGCCGTGGTGAGTAGTATCCTACAAGATAAAAACACCCATTAAGTGTCATGACTGTAAATTCAACTGAGGTAAAATTTCAAAAACGTAATGTTGACGTCGACGACGACGCAGGCAGGCAGGCGGGGCAAAACTGGGCAATACGCTCTTGGCAAGATACATTTATTGGGAAAGTACGAATGTGATTTGCTAGTGTCATTCAATCACGATACATAAATGTCATTTAAAATGCGTTTCCTTTAAGTTAAAGGTTGTAAAGGTATGGATTTGTATGTTACCCATAGGCAAAGTGTTGGGCGGAAAATTAAACTCTCTTCCTGTTTTGATTTACGTTCTGTTTATATACGTATGAAGCTTAACCTACTTCAAAACTGATTACAAATTTTAAGGGGAAAAATATTTCTGTCCTCTGTCCCCTGAAAAATGACGCCCCAAATAAAAAATTCATCAATCACTAAGTTTAGAAAATGCCAGGGTTCATTAACTTTACTTTCCTAATGGTATAAGTAGTTTTTCCGCTATTCAGTTCTGCAGGTAATAAATATGAATGAAATAAAATTGACAATAGCTTAAGCTTTGGGACTTAAAGCGGAAAGTGTTATATATATATATATATATATATATATATATATATATATATATATATATATATATATATATATATAATCTCTTCGTAAACGAAAGTTAACACACACGACACGGCATCCACAATTCAAAGGAATCTTCTCGTCTTGTGGAATCAGTTCTTTTAAAAGTACTTGGTAATCCACTAAGTCTTCAAAAGTGTCATTGACTTTCTTCCATGGAATTTGGTGTAACACTGATGACAAAAGTCGTGGCATGGCAAGTCTTACAATTTCTTCGCAAGTGATCAACGTCTGACCATTCGAGCATTTGCAAATTAATTAGTCTTCTTATAACATTTAGATACCAATGATTAAAAAGTCTATGCCGTTTCAAAGGCAGTAGTTCTTTGCGATTCACTTGAATTTGCACACAGTAGTTGTAAATGCGTTCTCGCAGCCTAGGAGGTAGAATTCTGAATGTGCTATTCTAAACTGTTTATTTACAGAAATGTTTTTCGACCATTTGAACATTTTTAAACTAAACAGTGTTACAACTAGGGGTAATGTAACAAAAGAAAAGACACAAACAAGCTTTCAAGATTTAAAATACAAATCTTTAATTACCTAAAATATTAAAATATTTCAACAAACAATTAAAGTGAAAGAATTAAAAATATCTTACAGTATAGAATATCCTTAATAGTCCTAAATTGTTTTAAAGTTCACTGATGCGGAAGTCAATCGAAATATTCCGAATGTATTATGTTCCGAATGAAGTAACCTTCACTGTACTAATGTGTTAATAAGAATAAGTTATATCCACGTAATCCTTGCGAATATGGAATATCACAAGTTCTAGAAATGTTTCCGATAATTCGACGGAGCTGTATAATTATTAAGGTTGAAGAAACAGTACTAATCCAGAATGCACTGTATTAATAATATCACAAAAGTAGAATATCCCACACACAAAATGAACCAGATTCGTTTATGACCTCTCAATTCAATGAAACTATGAAGAATGCCCGAATGCGGCTATTAATTCTATAATATAGTCTCCCACTACGCAAAAACGAAATAAAACCCATTACGTCTTTGATAAACAACTGGGCATTTCGAAATATTGCATCCCTCTCCGAACCAATCAGAAATTAGGTTATGCGTGACATCTCTAAAGTGCTATTGTACCAATGTTTTAAACAGTAAATAACGTATTGATTCATAGACTCTAGGTCAGAAATTCACCCTCTTCACACGCTCTAAAACCACGTGATATGACTAAGGCTTCGAAATATCGATCGAAATTACCGTATGTGTACTCACGGCAGTCGTTAGACTAAGAACAGAGATTATAAACTAATAAACTATACAATTATTAAAAGAAAAAGATACATATAATTCCGTAAAAGCAGCTTTTCTATAGTATTCGGATACCAATGGTTAAAATATCTATGTCGTAGAGGATACAATTGTTCTTTTTGTAAATAGTAAATTCGCAAAGATCACAATTGTGAAACTTTTTTGTTATTGGTACGAACATGTTACCCACAAGTGCTAGTGTAGGTATATCCTACTATCAAACGGTTTTCTCAATAATACAAGACTTTTGTGAAATAAAATATTTACGTTTTACTTGTAATAAAATGTTAATTACTGGTAAAAACTGTGAATTCTAAACTATAAACTAGATATATTGACAACTCTGCTAGTGGTCAATACTTAGAGTTTTTGTAGGCCGAAAAAAATATAACAAAAATGGAAATGCAGGAACACTAGTTAGTTAAAATATGGGAATTTATGCTGAGGCTATCATTTTTTTTGTGTTGGGTTACTATGACCTATATCGTGAAATGTAATGTTAAAAATGTCCACAGGTTTAACATTATGGGTCTCTATGTCCTGTAACGTGATGTGTAATGTTAAAAAATGTCCATAGGTTTAACATTATGGATCTCTATGCCTCTAACGGAAAATTGAATGTTAAAATTACACTAACTAACCAATACGCCGTTTCGAGTGACCATAACTCTGGTATCTACTATCCAAAACCTAAATATCTAGTAGCCAGCACCCACACTATACAATCAACACTCCGTTTGGAGTGACCATTACCCAATTGTCTGCTATATCATCAACACGCTTTTTCGAGTGACCAACACCAAGTTGCTTACCATCCACCACTCAGTTATCTACTATCCAACAACCCCCACATTGGTTATCCAACGAAAAGATGCAGGAATATGCACAAAGTATTCTTACAAACACAAATATACTTTCACTCAAGAGGCTAGGATGTAAAATAATGAGAATAAAATTACACACACACACACTATCACACACAAGCAAGGGTAGGAGTGTTTATAGACACACTACCCACAAACATACTTATATACTATCACACAAGATGGTTAAGAAATTCGGTGCTTTTGTCTATTTGCCATCGTAGAGTGTGTCTACCATTTTGTTTTAAGGCACCTTTTAAAGCTCGCACTAAGTTTGAACTTGTTTTAGACGTCCGTTTTTGTTTTGTTTTTTTCAATTTTCGTTTTCAAAATTTTTCATTTCACTTTTCATTTTCAAATTAAGTTTTATAATTTCCATTTTTTAATTTACAATTTTCAGATTTTAATTCTAATTTTCAATTTTCATTTTCAGTTTTTCATTTTCAATGTTAGTATTTTTCAATTTTAATTTTTTTGTTTTCATGTCCAATTTTCAATTTCAATTTTTAATTTCCGATTTTCATTTTTTTCAGTTTCATTTTTACATTTTTCATTTCAAATTTGTATTTTCAATTTTTCATTTTTAAATTGTATTTACAAATTTTGTTTTCAATTTTCATTTTCAAATTTAATTATTCAAATTACTTTTTCTAAATCTTCATTTTCAATTTTCATTTCCAAATTTAATTTTTCATTTTCCATTTTTTTTTATTTTAAATTTTCATTTTTTAATTTAAATTTTCAATTTTAGATTTTCTTTTTTTCGTTTTCATTTTCATATTGTCATTTTGAATTTTCATCTTAATAATCTTGTTTTTTCAATTTTAAGTTTTATATTTTCATGTTCATATTTCATTTTCAGTTTTTCATTCCAATTTTTATTTGTTTCAGTTTTTATTTTTACATTTTTCTTTGTCAAATTTTATTTTCAATTTTTCAGTTTCATTTTTAAATTAGTTTTTCAATTTTCATTTTCAAATTTAATTTCTCAATTTCCATTTTTAAAATTTAGTTTTTTAAGTTTCATTTTCCAAATTGTCATTTTTGATGTTTCATGTACAATTTTTATTTTCAAATTTACTTTTTCTATTTTCATTATTTTAAATCTTCATTTTCAATTTCTCATTTTCAATTTTTGTTTTCAAGTTTAGTTTTCGCTATTGGTTTTCAATTTTTCATTTTCAATTTGGGTTTCAAAATTTGCTTTTAAATTTACATTTTTTAATTTTCAAATTTAGTCTTAAATTTTCATTTTTTTTAATTTTCATTTTGATTTTCAGTTTTCATTTATTATTTGAATTTAAAAATTTTATATTTTCATTTTTTAATTTTGTTTCTTCAATATCATTTTCAAATTTGGTTTTTCAATTTTCATTTTCAAATATTTCTTTTTCATTTTTAATTTCTTAATTTTAATTTTTAATTTTCATTTTCAATTGTAGGATGGTGATGTTGCTTTGGATATAATTTGTTGTGCCAAACTATAGATTGCCAGAGAGAGAAGTAAAATTTTCTGTTCGACATTGTAAACGGTTAAACTAAATTAACCTAGTTTTCTATAGACATTCAACAGGATGGAGAGTAAGGAAGTTATGCATCGTACATGGAGTATTTGTATTTGTTAAGACAAGAATTTTCTGCCTATCTGTACAAATGTGAAGAGTAGTAGTGCTTACACACACTATACCCACAAAATACTTATATACTATCACACAAGAGGGGCAATATTATATACTATCACACAAGAGGGGCAATATTATATACTATCACACAAGAGGGGCAATTATGATTGAGGAATCTGGTTTATGTTTCATTTGGCAATCATTTGACTAGTATCTTTTTTCCAAGAGATCATAGCGGTTCTGGAAAAGGTTGTGTATGTCTATGTCTAGAACAAGTTGAAGGAGAAGGAGGAGCGTTCTTCAGAAACAAAAACAGAAGAAGAAGAATCTATACCCGTCAAGAAATTCGAGAAGGCAAGACAAATAGAAGAAACTGAAGAGAAAGAACCCATGCTAGTAAAAGTAAAGAAAATCAAAAAACAAAAGAGACAGACAGTGAAAGAAAAAAGCAAATGGACTTTTGTGATGTGTTATGAAATTTCATTGTGATTCTGATTTTATGAGAATATACCAAAGAAAACGTAAGTGTCTCTTTGTCTTGATTTTTCTTTTAGTATAGATAAGATACACACACACACACACACACACACACTCTCTCTCTCTCTCTCTCTCTCTCTCTCTCTCTCTCTCTCTCTCTCTTGTATTTGGTGAAAATCGAGGACTCGGGTATGGAACCCCGTACCGAGGACATTTGTTCTGGCTATCTTGGAGTAAAAAGAGATACATTTTCTGGCAGTAAATTTATAGCAAAAGATGATGTGTGGATGACGATACTGTATGATTAATTCTAAGGAATATGAAATTTCGCAATGCAAGCGAGGACGCATACGTTTACACAAATGGTCTGTTCTATCCATTTAAACTTAGGACACACACAACTATTGACCAAAACATGGAAACTGTAGGCAATTGGACGTCATGGACAACTGGGACTCCCATTATCTAGCAAAATGAAAATGAAGAGAAACAGTGTTAATCCGCACATGAACGGTTCAAACTCTAAGGATTAGTACACTCAGACGTAATTGTGGTTCGTTTTTGCATCCCAGACAGATCTTTTTCCAAAATCAAAGAAAGACTACAATGTGATTATCCCTTCTCTAGGTAATGCATCAGTCGTTAATTGTTAATTCTTACTTCATACAGCAATGTGGCAGCCTGGTGATTCCACACAGTTCATAAATGTGTCTAGACAGAAGCACATGACGGAGTTGGTAAATAAGTTCGTGGATCAAAATGTATATTGTGCTATTGCAGGTGTGCGTAAATTGATACTATCTAGAACAATTTATAGATGACGCCAACCTATTCTACAAAATCTGAAACCATCATATAACTTATAAAATCTGAAACTGATTTTTTTTGTATCATTACTGACTTTGCTTTATTTGTATTATATTATTTGTTTCATAATAGCTATTATATATAAAGTTTGTTAGTTAAATTAGATCAAAGAATTTAGCGCACGTTTTTACACTGATGGTCTGTACCATACTTAAAACATAAGACAATACATATTTTCAAAAAGCATGAAGACTGTGGAAAATGGTACATTATAGTCAAAGAGGAAATCTGTATGCAAATACAACGAGCTATCAATACAGATAAAAGATGCACATAACAATTGACACAAGCACAGAGACTGTGGACATCATGGACAACGATGACATGTTTACTCAGACAAAATAAACTATCAATACATACTAACGACGCCCGTAATTATTGAGAAAAACATAGAGACTGTGGACATTGGTACATCATGGACAACCTGGACATTTTTACACATCTAGTCTGAAATATCAATACAAACTACGGACGCACACTATTAACAAAAACGTAGAGACAGAGGACATTGGTACATCATGGACAACGAGGACATGTTTACACATCTTGTCTGAACTATCAATATAAACTAAGGACACACACTATTAACATAAACATGGAGACGGCGGACAATGTTATATCTTGAACAGTTGGAACTCGTTTTAACTTGTAAAATGAAATTTAAAACTAACACATAATGAGGCCATGCATGAATAGTCAGACTCAGGTGGTTAGTGCAAATATATATATAATAGTGGTTCGTTGTTTAATCCTGGACAGATCCTTGACCCTTTCCAGAAACAAATGATGATTGCACTATGATTATCCCTTCCCTAGGTAATACATCAATTGTTAATTGCTAATGCATACAGCAAGGTGGCAGCCTGGTGGTTCCATACTTTTACATACATGTAGTGCATAAATAATCTCATGTATGAAAATTTCTTTTTTCATAGTTCGGGTGTGATTAAATTTACACTATCAACCTATTCCAGAAAATATGAGATCATCATATCATTAATGGTATCTCAAGCTCATTCCTTTTTGTTAATTATTATTGCGTTTATTCTATTTGGATTCTGTTAATTTTATATAATATTTACTAAAAAAGAAGTGTGTTGGATAAATTCTATATGATTATTGAATGCACATGTTTACACTAATGGTCCGCAGTACCATGTAAAACGGAATACGCACATAATAATTTACAGAAACATAGGGACTGCAAGTAATGGTTCCTTGTGGTCAACCAGGTCATATTTACACAAATAGTCTAAACAATGAATTCAGACTGATGACGCGCCGTTCGACCAAAACATTTATTTACACAAATAGTCTGAAATATCAATTAAAACAAAGGACACAAAACATGTAGATGGGGGTAAATGGGACATAACGGACGATCGGGGCATACTTAGACACAGGCCCGCCAACATAAATTCCCGGCCTCTGGGCAGAGCAGTCATGGGCCCCAAAACTGGTTTCAGTTTTTGTATATAAAACCTGTAGTAATCTACCATAACTTAGACTCTTGCAAGGAACAAATTTTAATATTTACTGCAAAGATTCATTTATTCATTTTATAACTGATTTGCCCTATAAATCGCCAGGCTCCTGGGCAATTTGCCTCCCCCCCCCCCCCTTCTCTTTTACGGCGGGCCTGCTTACACAGTCTAAAGTATCAATAAGAACTAAGAACTAACATAATTATTTTTTAAAAAAAATATTTTGACACTGTAGACAGTGTGACATCACAGACAACGAGGATTCACTTTATCCTGAAAAATGAAAATGAAAATAAACAGTATTATGCCTTGCATGAACGGTTCAGATTTAGGGAGTTAGTGCACTCGGCGTATTTTGGAACATTTTTTAATCCCGAACAGATCATGAATCCTTCAAAGCATTAAAGAATTAACGGACGAACTCATTATGATTATCCCTAGTCGAGGGAATATATTTATTGTCAATTGATACTTCAGACATCAAGGTGACAGCCCCGTGGTTCCATACATGTACTCAGAAGTACATGATAGCGTGCATCAATTAGCTCGTATATCATAACATCTGTTTGATATTTCAGATGTAATTTTCATGAACAGCAAAGTTTCTACATGATAACAATCTGTTCCTCATAATCTACAGATATTATATAATTCATAAATTCATGAGCTGATCTTTCTCTATTGTTATTCCCTTTGTTCTAGTAGTAGCAAATTGGGTATTTTAGATTTAATGCCGTGAACGATTAAAGCCTTCTATACGCCATGGCTTTTTCCTAAAACAAAATAAGTGTGCACTATTTAGGAGAGCTATTAGTAAATTTTAAAAAGGCATCCAAATAATATTTTTCTCCCGTGTTGTTGAATGAAATTTGTTTTTGTAGAGGAGACACAATACAGACAGAATAAATTGAGAAAGTCTCAAGTATTCTATAGAGATTAGGGTTGTATACATGGACAAGCACGTCTATTGCGTGTAATGATCATACTCAAATTTCCTCCTTGCTATAGATTGATCTTTCTGTATATCTTCCAAGACTTTATGAACTTTGCATAGTAACTCTGTCCATTTTTCTTCATAAAAGAGTTTGGAACGGGGTGTTTTAGATTTATTTAGGCTGCAACGTAACAGAAAGGTACATTGCCTCTAAAAAAACAAAAACAAAAAAGATAATAAAATTAAAAAGGTTATATATATATATATATATATATATATATATATATATATATACACAAATACTTTACCAGTATTTTTCAAGATTCTAGTTTTATGTTATTATTATTAAATCAAAACCTCTCTATTTGAAAACCGAAACAAATTTCGATCCTAAATTTCAATTTTACACTAAATAAAACCCCATAAAGCCGAAACACACTTCAAACTTGGAAAAGTATTTTAGCTGCTAAATTCCTGAAGCGCGCTGTACCAGATTACTGATGGTTAGCAATTACTGTAGTAGCCCTATCGGTGAGAAAATGTGCCAAGGACACGCGTGGTTAAAACAAGACTTGACACGCGAGCCGACACGGATTAGGCCGACTATGATCTAATGTGAAGTCCTTGCACCATCAAAACTAGCCAGCTTTTAAGGTGAATTATTAATAACTAAACGCTTGTAGATAAGCCATTTAAAAAAGAGTATGTTTATCTGCTGATTATATAATTGTGATTGATGCTTTTAGTTTGTATAAAGGATCCATATAACGAGTTTTGTTTGTTGTTTGTTATTTTTTGTAATTAAATTAACATAACTGGTTAATTAAGCCCGGGTATTAATATAAAAAAATCAATGAAATTTGGAACTTTTATGACAATAATAAGTATATACACTCGTACATTTTCACAATTAGCATTTTCATATAATTTTAACAGTTATCGGCAGCTAGAAAAACGGACCGAGGATAAATTTAAGCGTTATATAAATATTTGGCAATTGCTCATTCATTAATTTGTGCTCTTTTTAAGCTAAACTTGATTTGTCATTCCATATCATCTGACAACAAAACTTCATCTCCATACATGAATAACAAGTGTTCCCATCCAAATATGCTGGCACACATACCTCTCGACGGAAGATCAGCTACTTACAGCTGGGATTGTGTAATTCTCTTATTTGCAATTCCAAAGCAATATGGATATGTGCATAAAAGAAAGAAAACATACTGTAGAGACACGATTATTCTAAATTTAGTAAGCACGTTATTGAAACAAACAAAGTATTAACTATAAAAAAAAGTTTTATTTTATAAAAAAAATAATATATCACCCTTTATTAATGTTTAAGGGTTTACTTGTCGATACAACTAAAAATCATGTAATTTATTTTTACAATAGACATTTTAATTCCCAAACCAAATATAGAGATCATGATTATACATAAAATTGGGCGTCCTTTGAGATCATCATAAATGGCGGAAAAGTAAGAAGTGTCATCTATGTTCATCTCAAAATATTTGTATGCATTTCTGCGGACTCCTCTTGCCTAACCATAATACAACACAAAACTCTCTCTCTCTCTCTCATAATATTAATCAATGAACAACGGGGCTCTAAGTACTGTGTTGTATAACTCCAAAGCCTTGAGCAAGTGCTAAGAGTTTTCCCATAAAACCTGACGGGACAACTTGTATTGAATTGACTAGTATTCGTTTGGTACCAGTTTCCCTGGATTCCGTAGTTGTCACAAACTTCAAATATACAGATCCAATGAAATGTTATACATCTATGAAGACAACAGCACCCCATCACAATCAAAGGCCGATTCACAAAATTATAAACTGATGAAAAAGTCATCTTTTTGCAAAACACTCAATAACATAACGAATGACGGCATGACGATATATAATGTGAAGGTGTAATGACCAAGACATCCGAATGTAATTTAAAGTAAGTATATATATATATATATATATATATATATATATATATATATATATATATATATATATATACACACACTGTATATATATATATATATATATACACACACAAGAGTACCTTTATGACCGTGCAGTTGAAAGTAGGAATAAATATGTTTATTCAATGGTAAAATTTCAATATTTATGACTAGACACCAGTACTCTTATAGGTTACTCTCAGTAACATGTGAATGTGTAGGAATTAAAACAGGTATGTGCAACCTACGGTCTCCGACCTGGTTTTATCCGCTTAGTTACATCATTGGGTGTGGCTTTAAAAATCGATTATCCGGTCCGCGACTTTGAGAAAGTTGGACATGCCTGTTATAGAAGAATGGACAGCATGCATTGCAGCTGCAGTAGCTTCTAGGGTCGACAATACAAATAGTTTCTGAAGTTGATTTTTTATTAAGAATTATCTGCAGTTTAAAGCTTGGAGTATAATACAAGTAGAAAGCAAATAAACACTTCTATAAAATGAGAAAACTCACACTGTTACATTTTGAAACTAAAGTTTCTGTTTCACTAGTTTATGAATAATTAAAAATGTGTGAATTAGTAACATGGAATATATAAATTCTTCAGCCCAATATTCAGTTTTCATTTTTAAAGAATGATATTTTTAATGCTTATTTTCCAGACTAATATTAAAAGTCTGTCGAGAAAAAAACAAAATAAGAAAAGAATAATCTTACTATTTTTAAAACCACAGTGGTTGTTTTGTTTTTTTTCTTCACAAAGCCAAAGCAGGAAAACTCCAGTATACACGAACAACTAAAATATAATAATGCCTAATGCGTTTCTTTGCATTTAAGATATATTTTATTGTCTTGGCTTTTTTCTTCACGTGCACGTTGGTCAAGAAATAAGGTCATTGCTGTGTCAAAACATGTCAGGCGTTAAAGCAGACACAAATCCCTGTATAGTAAGTTTCCGTTCAAGGGCATAAAGTTGAAGATTTAATTTTCAGTTGACTTAGATAAAACCAACTGCAGCAAGTGGGTGTAAATAACATGATTTATAAGCATCCTTTTTTGGTGATATGTGCTTGGTCGAGGGGATATGGGATTGGTGCATGCAGGCAAGGCAATGGGTGCCGTAATCCGTGGATCCGGGTTCAAATCTCAATAGAGTATGAATGAAAATTCTCTAACCTGCATGATAATATTCTTTCTACATGCTTAAAAATTCACTTCATATTATCACGCATCCTCCTGTAGAATCAAAGGATAGCACTTTCCACTCCGTGTGGTGTATATTTGTATCTCACTATATATATGACTGTGCAGTTGAATATAGGAATACATATGTTTATTCAATGGTGGAATTTTAATATTTATGACTAGACAACAGTACTGTTATAGGCTTTTTTTTCCTTTTTGCAAAAGCACAGAATTTGATACCCACAACATTTTATGACGTCACATTATTATGGGCAGCTATGTAGTATTTTGAAGTGGACTTCTGTAATAGTAAAGGAAACGGCAATTTATTGTGAACCAGATACATAGACCAATTCGAACAATACTGTACACTGTAACTGATTACCAGTCGTTAAAATTAACTCCGAGTTCTGTTTTGTTTTGTGTGTGTGTGTGTTTGTTTTATCTTATATTAAATGAATAAATTGAGAAAAAAAATAAGATGTTTTACGTAGCACTTTTATTTCCATTCTTCTAAGCCTACAGAAATGCAAGTTACAAATATCCTTTGTACATATTATTAATCAATCACGGCTATATTTGCAAACAGAGAAACTTTTACATTCCGTAAGTTGCCTGTTGGTGTTGTGATATTAAGATTGCGTCAGACATTGCTTATTCGCATTAAATCGCCATTCGTTGCATGATGGGTGATACTGCTTTATGAGATAGCATTTAATATTTTATGTTAATGGAAGTAAAATCCTGAATGTCTTGAAAGCTGGCATTAAGTGTCGTACATTATATTTTGTAACATCCATATTTAGTCAGTATTCAAAAAGACCAGTGACTGACCATTCCAACCTTGGAATTTATTCATCCATGGAATTTACAAGTTTTTAGTTGGATATACTCTGAATTTCTAAGTTAGCCACCAGGACGACAGGGGCCAGGGAAACAAAACGTGACTCATATTAGTTAGGGATGGAGGGCGGGAAGGAGACTGTGTAGTTTGCTCAAATCGCATTTTGTTTGACAGTGTCACAAAAAACGTGCGAATGGAAATCGATATTGGGTTCGATTACATACACACATGTAAATACCGTGTATAATTGAGATAAAATCTGGGAACTGTTATGATATTTTGAAATAATACACTCTTTGATTGTGAAACATTGATATCACAGTGGAAGAAACATTAATTTTTGAACATTAGGACCTTTATTTAAAGAAAGAAAAGGATAAAATCCCAGTGTTGCTTTTGCTGGTAGTCGAGTGTAGGAAGCATCAGTTTTTGATAGGTGGAACGTTCTTTAAATCTTGTTTTGTTTTATTGGCAGATCTCTCTTTTCTGATAGCCGTTGAGACTAAACGTTGTTACTGATAAATTTGTACTTGTCTGAGATTTATGTAAAGATTCTTTCTTATATAAGATTATTAGCATTTCTTCAAGCACATGCTTCAGTCAACCTGTGTAGGGGGAAGGAGTTGTGGTTGGAAAGGGTGGTGGGGTGGGACGAAGCTTCGTAATTATTATTTTCTTTGCCAGGCCCTTTCTTTAAAACGTCAAGATGTGATGTCATGATGTCAAAAATGACAAAACAGATCACAGGTTCAAAATGACGTCATGATGTGATCGTACGTGGATGCTCTAGAAATGTACTTACTTCAAAATATTGCATTTTGAATTGACACTTCATATACCTCTTTGCAGCAAACCAAACTTCCATCTGGAAAACAGTTAAAAGATCGGGCAAGAATAGGCGAATTTTTCATGATCATCTATATAGGTTGTATTCTACTTTGATTTGTAATTTAGAAAATTCCCCAGTGTCTTAGATCAATGTTTACTCATGATCACATACGTTTTTCCTAGCTAATGTCATAGCTTTCTTTCTACTTTTCATACTCTTTTATTTTTGGAGTTATAAAATGAGAGTCACAAGAAGTATCTTATACGAGCACTATCTGGCGTTTGACCAGCGGCAGAAAACTTTTCACAGCTAATTACAAGATCTGCAAATACAGTGTGCATATTTGCAACAGATTCCATCAGTACGTTTCTTTGAATACAGCTACTCTTCAAGTTTGGAAAACAGTTTTTATCTGTTTATGTACCGGAAGGAAAGTCCTGTGGTATTGCACATGAAGTTAACATACAATTAAACATTTACAGACAAAAAGGAGGGGTAATTTAATTGTCTGAGTTCATTAGTTTAGGCGCAAGATTTAATATATAACACATTTCTTTCCACACAAGATGTTCGGGATAAACGTCGATAAACCTGAAGGAAACTGTTGAAAATATCCGTCATTTAATACTTAATGAAAACGGACCACACATGGATATTTGTTATAGATACCGTCTAAACTCGCTCATATGTTGAACCCAAATGCAAACTCTACAGACCCAGATCTGCTTTCGCATTATGCACTGGCAGATCTGGGTCTATGCAGTTTTTTTTGGAGTAATTAATAGAACAAACAACACAGATCCTGATCTGTAGGCACATTATGCAACATCATATCAGGGTCTATGTTATTTGCAGTTGGACTCGACTTATAGGTGAGTACATACGGTATAATATGACATATTCAAAAGTTGTATTTCATGCAGGAGTGTATCCCCAGTTTACAAAATATTTCGTAAGATAGAATTACAATCATCAGCATAACCATATAAATCAACCCGTGTTAATATAAACAGTTTCGCTGACAACTGTGTCACACTTCAGGTGCTCGCGAGGCCGCAGAGAACTAGTATTTTCCATCTTAGTGAAAGTACCGAATCTCTGTGGTAGCGCTCTACAGTTATTATGTACTTCTGAGATAGGGACCGGTATAAGGTGAAGTTGTTTGCATTGACAACATCCTCAATGGAGAAAATGTTGGCATACCTCTATGCAACTTAGATGTACAGTGACTGAAATTTCTTTACATGTGGTAGTTATGTAAATTATGCACTATCTAAAGCAGACAGTTGATAAAATGGCTGCTCCCATGTGCTCAAAAAAATAACCTGAACTTGTCCAAAGCACACTCACTTTAGCAGTTATTAAAATAAGGAAATGAATGTTGCCAATTTAGACAATACCAGCTTTTGAAAGTGCAATGAATGAATTATAAAATAGACAGAAAGTAAAAAAGTGTTATGTTTTTTTTTTTTCTAATTTATCTTTGAAATCCAGGAAGTGAAAATGACCAGGTGGAGCTAGCAGTCTTTTGAGAGATGCACATCTGAAGTAAGGCCAAGCTCTATAGCCTATAACCCATATTGCACCCATCAATGATATGATCATACATTAAAATGAAGGGAATTAAAAGTTATTTTAACAATACCTAAGATATACAAGGTCTGTTTGAAATAACCATGATAACCAGTGATGAAAATCTGGGAAATTATCTTTCTTTAAAAATCAAACCAATCAAAATGCGAAACTGTAGAGCAGACCCTGTACATTTTTTCTCCATGATGCGCTGCACCCATTAGTCTGGTTCCCTGTTTCGTATGTTCTCTGCATCGCTACATAACTTAATAAGTGGGAGACACATATTTTAATAATTGTCGGCATATAATATTGGCTTGCCAATATAGGCCGGGCACCAGTGAATGTAAACAATAGGGTCACTGTCCAATATGTAGGGGAATACTGCCACCATAATTCTATACATGTAGTTTCTATTAGTATATGATGTATATTTTATTTCGCTTTGTTCTTTTTTGCATTTTGTGTGTGTATAGGATATACATTCCAGACTGAATCTTTACATCTGCCAATATTTCTGTCTAAATTTGAAATGCGTGATATTAGAATACTGCAATTTCATATCTTCAAACTCCGAGTGCATATTTTTAATATTACATAACGTCAACATTCCATTTCTAAGCATTTCTAAGATTGCATGATTCCATTTCTCTGCATTGTGACAATTGATTTGATTGCATGTTAATCACCCTACTGGTAAAAATACATAACATCGCAGAAGTTACAATGTAGCACAGTGAAAGTTACAAGTAAGATGTTAGCATTATGCAGGTTGGAATATTATAATCAACACCATCTGTTGTCATAATGGGGTGTTACTGTTATGACCCATTATGACAACAGATGGAGCCGTTAGATTAATCCTGAAGACGAACAACAGTCCTGGGTCCAGTATATTGCAGATTCTAAGCATGGAGCCATAGAAAGAATGAAAGAACATTGCGAAAATATGGGTCTGTTACATTTAGCTGAAAAACCCTTCATAAATGATTTTCTTATTAATTTCGAACTAACAAGGAAATCTTTGAGATTCTTAGTTCTTTTATAAGCAAGTGTAGGCCTGCTTTTGTCAAGTGCTTTAATACCTACATTACAAGATAATTGCAAAAGATCCCAATATTTGTGGATAATCTTACCCATATTTGGTAAACTTGGATTATACTCAGTAATGAAAGGAATGAAATTGTCATCTTTGTCCCTGATTTTACATTTTAGTGAATCAAGCCGTGTAAGGGAAGATACCTTTTCGAAAGCAGCATTAATAATGTCAGTTGTATAATTTCTGTTTAAAAAATGCTGACATAATTCTGTCAAAGATGTTTTAAAGACATTATCATCAGAAATAATTCTTCCATATCTTTTTGCTTGACTGTAAGGTATTCTGTCTTTGCATGATTTTGGATGACATGAAGAATATTTCAACGTACTGATGAACATTTGTGTTTCTAACATGTACAGTAGTAGTTATATCAGTACTTTCATTTTTAGCAACATCTACATCCAAAAATGGTACTTTATTTTTAGGCACATTGAACGCAAATTTAATTGTAGCGTGAAATGGATTTAAACAGTCTATGAAATAGCATAAGTCTTTTAATGAATGACTCCAGATCATACAAATGTCATCTAGAAACCTTAGCCACACATCTGGTTCAAAAAGGCATTTCTCGAAGAAGTCATTTTCTGATTTTCCCATGAACAGCAATGCATAAGAAGGAGCCATGGGACTACCAATTGCTGTACCTACCTTTTGAATATAGTTTGTATCACCAAAATGAAAAAAGTTATTTTCAAGCACAAGTTGAAAATCACAAATGTTTTGTCTGTAGAGTCTATGTGTATTTCATCTTTATTAAGATAGTATTTACAAGTTTCAATACCATCACTGTGTGGTATATTTGTGTAGAGAGAGGTAACATCAAGTGTAACTAGGAAAGATTTGTCTGAGAATTTCGGAAGAGATTTCAATTTGCTAATAAAATCTGAAGTGTCTTTGACATATAAAGGAACAGATTTCATTAAGGGTTGTAAATGTATGGTATGCAGCAAGTGCTATAGATCTACCTAAACATTACTTGACGTTATTCAATAGAAAATATTTTTACATTGTTATGGAACTCTTAATATGAACCAATTGCTAGGACTACTTGTTATAACTCTTTTAAAGAGGGCAGTATTAATATCACTAATACTGAATGTAAGATAAGGCACTAAGAATCCAACATGTCCAAATATTATTAAATGATGACTATTTGGCCAAATGGAAATTTCTTGCTACATGCTGGATAGGGTTACAACTTAGGAATATTAATCCAAATTTAGGACTGAATAAATATATGCACATGTTAAATGTTTCCCAACTTTACCAAAATGGCCTACAAGTCTGTAGAGAATTCTTAGAACACAATTCTTCATGATGGATAGGGTTACAACTTAGGAATATTAATCCAAATTTATGACTGAATAAATATATGCACATGTTAAATGTTTCCCAACTTTACCAAATTGCCCAAAAGTCTGTAGAGAATTATTAGAACACAATCCTGATTTCATATTCGGTAATATTATATCAAAGATCATTTATCAATTAGATGTGAATTTTTTTATTTTAGATCCTAAAGTAAAAAGACTATATGACCTAGACTACCTTCAGTTTGGAAAAATTTGCATAATAATTTTATTGATCCTGTTACTAAAGATGTTCGTTTTAAAACCATTCATGACATACTACCTGTAAATTATAACATATACCTAAAAGGAATTTTCAAATCAAAGTTGTGCACACATTGTGGCAAAAATGAAACTATCGACGATTTGTTTTTTTTAATGTGAAATCATACACTCCATTAAAAAAAACTCATAATAAAATGGATCAAACACCTATCTCAAAACTCTTTCAACATTTTCTCAAATTTGGCTCCCTTGCCAAAGAGGCTACTTTCTCAGAGCCTGAGTTCTTGGACCTTTACCTCCTATTCGCAGCAGAATATAAATATGTTCTTTGGGTTAAATGCTGTCGGTCTTATTATAATCATGAAACAGTCACAAGCAATACTCTATCGTCCAACTTTATATCTTGTTAAATTCGTTGACAAATGGTGTTCACCTGGAATATTCTGTTCCCTTAAAAATGTTGAGCCAGATATAGATTTTAGCATGTAATTAATATCATTTTCCCTCATTCTATCCAAATTTATGTCAGTTACACTGCCAGTAACTATTTACCTGTTTTTAAGCTCTCTTCATGCAGCTTGTGCAAAAACCAGTTGATGGGTTGTTGACCCAGTAATGCATGGATGTGCGCTTATCCATAAAAACATATTATATATACATATATGTGTATATGCATATATGTGTATATATGTATGTGTGGGTATGACATATGTGCATATATGTGTATATGCATATATGTCTATATATGTATGTGTGTGTGTTTGTGGGTATGACAATAAATGTCTTGTAATATAGCAGCTGTGACGTATGCATATGTATACCAGGGGTCAAGCTAGACTTGAATGTTAGGGAGAAGTGACTTCTCCATTTGGGCAGAATAGGGAGAAGTCAGAGCAGAACAGGGAGAAGTGGTAGCAATGGAAGAAACACAATATATATATATGTATGTGTGTGTGTGTGTGTGTGTGTGTGTGTGTGTGTGTGTGTGTGTGTGTGTGTGTGTGTGTGTGCACTATGGTTCTCTTATTTGAATGGTGTCCTGTATTTCTCATTATGCATATTTGCATTTAACATTAGTTTTAAGTAATATTTTATCTTCAAGTAGAAAATTCTCTATGTTGTATGTATATTATAAACAGTTTGTAAGTGTATGAATGTATCATACTCGTATATAGTGTATTCATACTTAAAAATGTGTATGTTTAGATGGAGAGAAATATGCAATGTATTTTGGCCATATGACTTCAAAAAAGCATAGCAGAAACTATACATTGTAATTAATTTTAACTGATTAACTGACAGGATTACCTAGATGATAGTATTGTAATTACAAATAGGCAAAAATATTTAAGCAACTGCCACTTAAAGAACAAATTTAATTTTTTGTTAGTTGCTTCACTAGAAATGGCAGTCGAAAACATTACGAAATTTGTTTGAAACAACCTCTATATTAGGCTATAACACGCACATGAACATTTGCCTTCAACATCATAGTGTTCATTCATTCAAACCACAGTGGTCACTGATGAGTAATCTCATCTTTACAATTGCATTTTAAGGGAGCTGATTCTAAATTAATGTGAATCTTTTGACTGTCATTTTTGCTATTGTTTTTAAAAGTAGATGCATCTATTTTTAGAAACAGGGATTTTCTTCATTTGATCTCTCACTTTCTAGCTTCATTGCAACAATCCCTATATATGATTGAAAATATATGCTTTTAATATTTGTCTACGTGTGCATAATAACATCATGTACAGGTTGGATATTTTTTTCTTTGCTACTTTTTCTCGTATTTGCATAAAAGTGTGATGTAGCTAACAACCTTGACCTTAAGTTACAGCGCTTATTAATTCGACAACATAGAATTGTCCAATATGTTTCTGACCAACAAATTTTTATTTCAGGCTAAATCTTTTATCACATAAGAGTTAAACTTTGCTTTCTACGAATTGTATAATTTCCTTAATGTTTGTACCCAATGAATTACAAAAACAGACAGTTTAATGAAGACATACTTCCAAGACACAGCGATGTCCACCATTATTACCCCTTAACAGGTTCACTTACAATTTCAAACTGATTTTATGAAGAAAATATTGGAAGCACGTCAGTTAAAATCTTCAAACAATATATTTAGAAAGTGCTTTCACCGATTCTATTCTTAAAATACAAATTGTTATTTACATATAGATGATTTAGTTTCGAAACACAAGTTATTAAGTTTTCAGCATCAAATGATAACTTGCGGAAATCGGGCAGTGATATCTTGTGGGGCCAAAGAATTTAATTTGCCAGTCAGCTATTATGACACATGCCTGTTAATGTGCAAGAGTTTGTTTGTTGACGCAATTGATATGAATACATGCTAAGGCAACACGCAATCCATTTCGCTTGGGGCTTAACACTACTTGGCTGGGTTGAGGGAGCATCTCAAAACCCATAAACTACAGGCCCTCGGTGTAGCTAAAAAAAAAAAAAAAAAAAAAAAAAATGACAGGGCAAAGTTGTTTTCGCTTTTCTAATACAAGAAGACGAAGTTTACATTTTTTCGCCAACTTAGTCACCCACTCTGCCTGGTAGCGTGACCCCTGGTATACTTGTGATTTATATCATATTTAACACATATAATATGCATATATGTTTGTAAATAGTCATCTGTATATTTTAAAATACACATATTAAATAAATATTGTATGAAAAAGAAAGAAAAAAAAAAGAAATAACAAAATACGAAATATTATCAACTTATTAATGAATTTCATATGTAGCTTTAGAGTTTAGACCTTTTGGATAGATAGTATCCAGACGGTGAATGCAATATGTTTCTTTTTACACGCATTAAATTTCCAAATGAACAATATCACTTGTTGCCAGAATGAGTGAAGCCGAGTTATCCCTATTAGTCAAGTCAAATGCTGATGGAGCTTCTGTATGTGAGGATGCATCCAAGTCACTTCAGCTGCTGCAGCCTATTCCTGATACCAAGTCATACCTGAAAAAGACAACAGAATGTCAGAACTTTGGAGGAATGAGACTTGTAGATAATGAACAAATGGCAGATGCGTGAAATACATCTCTAAAGTATCATCACCAAGAATGCCCCCCATTGCAATGCCTCTGAAATGCAGATTGATAAGGAAACAAAATGGGGAGTCTGCTGGAAAATAATACTAAAGTGTGTAAAGTCTTACTTTCAAGTACCTGAATGTAAGCTGTATAAGGAAGTGATGACAAGCATGTCAGGACCAAACCCTGCTGCAGCACATATTGGACTTGCAATACAAAAGCACAACTTATTATGACAAACATGGATAAGCCACCCCCAGCCAGAAGCAGCATGCAGACGACATCTAATATTGTGGGAAGGAATGTGTCAGTATTAACTAAAAGTGATATTGCTGAAAAAATAGCATATTGAAAGATATTAATGTGAATCACGGAAATGAACCCAGTACTATAAACATTGCAATGGATGGCAGATACAATTCGACAAGCATAGTAAGTCACAAAAAGCCCAGCCAGAATGCTTTACAAGCTATTGGTATTGCATGTAAAACTATGACTGACAAGAAGTTTATCATAGGTACCTGCTTCCAAAATAAACTTTGCTGGACTGGACTTTGGTTGAAGGGACAAGGAATGGATGTGCAATGTCCAGGTGGTCATCCAGAGTGTACAGCAAACTTATCGCCCTTTGCCCCACTGTCAGAATATGATATGGGAAAGGAAATTGGTAGTCAGCTTGCGCTACAAGGTGCACTTATAAAATATGCCACCACAGATGCAGATGAAAGATCAGCTCAAGGAATAGACTATGTTCTCTGAGCTCTTGATCCCATGTGGAAAGTGCAGCAGCAAGCTGACCCAGTTCATTTGGGACAAGCTCAATTTTGACACTGTAACAAGCATACCTGTGATTCTACCAGTGGTAGGCCAAAAATACCATTTTAAAGACCATCTACCGCACATACCGTTTAGTAGTCGAAATCTACCGGTTTTGAAAATTTCAAGGAAAAATTTTTTTTAAAAAAAAACCCGTTTTGTTTAGGCGTTCTATCAACGCATTAGATAAACCAGCCAGAACCAGTCTACTGGGAAACGGAAATGTTCGACCTATGATATGACCGGTGCGACGATGCATGGTTGAGTAGTCGGATTACAATTGTTAGCATGTGTACACAAGAAGTGGCTAATTGATTACCTTATTGTTGTAATTTGGAGAGTTTAAGGCCAAATGCGAGATGTTGTTTGAGGTGTTATAAGTAATAAAAGGATCAAAGGTAATCCATGAGTCTTTGATTAAAACTCGGCCGATCTGTCGTGGAAGGAAGATAAAATGGAGAGACCGACTAAAAATGATCTTGGCAGAAACACTTAAGTAAGTATTTTGATTTGATGTCTTTTAATTGTTCTTGTATTGTTCACGATGGTTTAAGATGAATATTTAAAATATATCAGAGAGTTAAAAATGTATTACCTAATATTTAATTTTAAAGTTGGGATAATTATTAAAATCATCTGTTTTTTAACTGTTTATTTCAAGTCTAAATCTAATTTGTTTAAAATTAATTACAGTGGTGAAACTTGCCAACAGATTTTTGGACATAAACCTAGAAGAGAAACAAGCCCTTGAGGATGAGGCTCAGGAATACATATTAAGTCCAAGCCAGGAACTTCCTCCTCCTCGGGGTGAAATGAGCTTGGAGCAGTATTGGAGATCAGTCAGCAGCCTCAGAAACCCAGCAACAGGAAAACTTAAGTTAGAACTTCTTTCCAGACTGAGTGCAGTTGTCTATCATTGCCACATTCCAATGCTGACACAGAGAGGACATTCTCCATTCTTCGGAAAATCCAGAGTGATTCAAGGGAAAGTCTGGACCAGAAAACTATTGAGAGCCTGCTAAGTGTGAAGGTTAACAATCACAGTAAATGTCACCAGTGGTCACCAGACAGTGATCTTGTGAAGGAAACTAAAAATGCCTGTGGATTTTATAAAAAATCTTTGCAGTGAACTGTGAGATGTACAACTCTTCCTTTTTCATTTCATTAACAATATACTGGCTCATATTAACTAACTATTATTGTAACATTTTCCATAAGATTCTGAATCGGAATCATGTTCAAAATTTGTGTTTTATTATAATATGAAGAGAATACACATTATGTGACAAAATGAACTTGTTTTGTTTTCAATCCCCTTAAAACACTTAAAATTTATACCGATAAAAAATCAACCTTTTTAGAAGCCAATCTACTGATCAAAATTTGTAAATCTACTGGTTTGAAATCCTGGTTCTGTCACAGGTATGAACAAGGCAAATTTTAACTCAGACACGTTTCCTGGAACAACTCGTGTAGAAAAACTGGAAACTCAGAAGGCCCTTAGCCAGGATGAAAAATCTAGATGTAATATGATTCTAAAGAAGCTAACGAAAGAGCATGCCAGTAATATGACTACTCTTAGTAAATACTTACTAAAAGTTCTTGAATCCTCTCTGCTGTGCTAAACTGGAGGCTGTTCATGGTGTGCAACATACTCTGTTGTGTGTAGTGGAGGAGTAACCAGTAACTGGTGGCATCATTCCAAGTATCTTGGATTGCACAGAGTCACTGACCTAAACATCCATGAAAGTGACAAAGAGTTACTTCTTGAAATTTTGAAAATGAACTGAGTGTATCAGCAAAATGATGAAATGAAACTGTCTACAGATACTCAGAAATGTAAAGCAGTTAAGAGATCACAGAGTGTTTCACTACCAAAAACATGTGAATTATTCTAGGAATATTGTTGGTAGAACTTCTTCAACCATTCACAGATTGAATAACAACCCTGCAACATCATCCATGACAAAATGTGAGGATTCTGGTGTGGAACTTTCATTGCATGCAAAACATGCACTATATCAAATGGATACTCGAAAAGGAATATCAAACAAACATGTCAAAAGAAGCCAGATATTGTGAAAGGAAATGTATTCAGCAGGGAAATAAGATATCTGAACATTTGAAATACAAGCAGTTAAATCATTGTGAATCAGATTACAATAAAGGGCAGAATAATCCAAAACCATCAACAAGTTCTCAAGGAATGCACAATTAAAAATCACTTCTACTCAATGTGAGGATGGACAATTCTGTGCGCAGGACATTTACTTGTCGACTATTGTCAACTAACTCTTTAAGAGAGATGCATTCTGAACATTTTCAATCTTTCTAGAATTATTTTGAAGTTAACATTCATCTATTTGTGTTTTAATGTGATGATAATTAAAATATTTATGAATTTTATACTGCTGCATGAAAAGTAATATCATTATTAATAAATGTTATGAATTGAATATGATATCTTTGTTATTTTTATATATATCTTTATATCAAGTAGGCATGGAGAATATTCTCCAAGCCCCTTGAAAGCACTTCTGTTTACACATTTCATTCTCTCTGCATTCACTACATGTAGCTCAGCAGAGAGGTGATCTTTAAAAATGCACAGAGAGTTATGCTACAGATGACTCATTTCCAGGTTTTCTATCTCCATCCTCTCATTAAAGACCATTTGGCAGATACTGGTGACTGAACATTTATTGCACCATAACCTCTAGACTTTACAGCCCTGGTCCAGATCAAACTGAAAATTAAATTTAATGTTAAAAAATTACATTTAATTTTTAAATTTAAAAGAAATGTAAAAAAGAATTTTGTTACTGTCCAATTTTTAAAAGTATTGACCACAACTGTGTGAATTTTCAGGTCTGTATCATAAGTACTTGTATCTGAATGAGAGATCAAAGGGGCATACCCCCCTTCAAATAAGAACTTCCATACAGTCAAACTAACATATCTTCAAGAAAGGCATATTTTAAACTTACTTAGCAAATGTTATCAAGTATTATGCACTACTAACAAATCTGTAGCCAATTAAAATGATGCCTGGTTGCTGTTCGGCAAGGTGCAAATGTGCAGCCTGATGTGCCTACATGTGAGAAATTCAATTTGTAATAACTTTTTCATTTATTGGAATTTGTTCATGTAGTAAAATATAATTTGAAATTTCGAATAATCTCTATGAGAAAATTTAATTAAAAAGTGCTCATGACAATAAATGTAATTTGTTTAAAAAAATTAAAAAATTGGTAAAATGTTTTACAAAATTTAATTTAAATATTATAATAAAAATTAAAAGTCAGAAACTGGTGATGTTTAGATAACAAAGTTGACACAAATGTGCTGAGCACAGCAAGTGATCACTCATGCGGAGGTTAGATAGTGTATTAAATCTAGTGGCAGTGGGGCACAATAGCAGAATGCCAGAGAATGCACAATACAACTAAGTCCTCAGGTACTGGACTTGGCAATAAACAAATACTGACACTTGCCATGTGGTAGTTGCAAGGTGTCAGGGATGTGCCTAGTTGTCAGGGTAGCTCACAGGATACCAAAATATACATATAAATACCAGAGCTGCACCAAGGTCTATCAGATCAATGCAAAGTGTAGTACTAAATGCAATGATGAAAGATGACCATAAGAAAAGAAAAGCACAGTTACAGGGAGGTAATTCTCCTTGGAATAAGGGCATTACTCTGCAAAGTGAAGACTCACCCACCACCTCTGTTGCACCACAGTCCAGAATTGTTGCCAGAATGGTGATGGAGCCTTTGTATCAACACCAGACGTGTGAGGGTGCATCCAAGTCACTTCAGCTGTTGCAGCCTATTCTCAATACCAAGTCATACCTGAAAAAGACAAAAGAATGTCAGGACTTTGAAGAACTGAGAATGTCAGGACTTTGAAGAACTGAGACTTGTAGATAATGAACAAATGGCAGATGCATTGAATACATCTCTAAAGTATCATCACCAAGCATCTCCCCATTGCAATGACCCCGAAATGCAGATTGAAAAGGAGATGAAATGGGGAGTCTGCTGGAAAATAATGCAAAAGTGTGTAAAGTCTTACTTTCAATCACCTGAATGTAAGCTGTATAGGGAAGTGAAGACAAACATGCCAGAACCAAACCCTGCCGCACCAAATATTGGACTTGCAATCGATCTTCACAACACGCCTGTATGTAATAAAAAAGCATATCTTTATATCAAGTAGGCATGAAGAATATTCTCCAAGCCACATGAAAACACCTCTGTTTACACATTTCATTCTCTCTGTATTCACTACATGTGGCTCAGCAGACAGGTGATCTTTAAAATGCACAGAGTTATACTACAGATGACTCACTTCCAGGTTCTCTATCTCCATCCTCTCATTGAAGACCATTTTACAGATATTGCTAACTTAAACTTTATTGCATCATAACCACTAGACTTTACAGCCCTGGTCCAGATCAAACATTGCAAATTGGAGTACACTGTGTGCCAAAATAAGTTCCCTATATTTCTTGAAAAAGCCATAAAATTTGGACTTTTAGCAGGATAAAGATGAAAATGAGGCTAATGAAGATGTGTAAGGATATAAACAATGACCTATGACCTCATCATGATACAAGTTGACTGATATAATGCTGAAAATTAAATTGAATGTTAAAAAGTCAATTTTTAAATCTAAAAGAAATGAAAAAAAATGTTCAATATAAAAGTGAGAAATTCAATTTGTAATAATTTTTTCAAAAACTATTTTTAACTTCAGCAACGTTTCTGAACTAATTAGAATGTTTCAATCCCATAAGTTATGAACATGTTTTTCCTGTTGTGGAAATCCATAAAATAGCAAGGCATGTACCTTTACCTTCAGTTGGTAAAGGTAGAGTAACTCTGATTTTTGGCTAGGGGAATTGGTATGCCCAGAGGAAAGAATGATCTGCCCTTTTGACAACTTACATTCTAACTATCAAAAGATTTGTTGATACACTACCTTGAGTAAATCAAGTTTTTGGTGCAAAGAAAAACTGCTATACCAGTCAAAAGAAGCAAAATAACAGGAGATTATATGCAAGTTCATTTTACAGGACTGCTGAACTATCAACAAGCAATGAACATATGGCATAAACCCAAACATTTTTTTTACCGAATAGGATACATTGGCACAAGCATTATGTCCAACTTTTAAGCTGTTCCCTCTTTGATAACTGACCCTAGAATTTTAAAGATAGATGAGTAACATTGATACATTTCTGTGAGATATAAATCTCTGAGATGTCAACTTTACAGTGGGGTCAGAAAGTTAGAAACTACCAGTAAGTCTGTGTTTAAAACTTATTCTTCTCCCCCAACACACACATCCTAAATATGTGTGTGTTAAAATCGGTAATTTACATCAAAATGATTTTGGTGATGTGGAAAATTAGGGCCATTAAATAGATCAAGTCTCACCTGTGGGTAAACTTTCCATGTATAGTGAGGGGCTGACACTTTTTTGATTTTTCTGCACCTCATGAAGTCCACAGCTAAAGCAGAGAAAATCCATACAACAGAGTGGAAGCAATTATGAACAAATATTTGAAGATTGCACTTGACCAAATAAGAGAAGCGGATTCTACACAATGTCTCTTTAGAAATCATAGCTTGTTTCAAAAGTGTCTGTGCTTCTCTTATTTGGTCAAGTGCAATCTTCTAATATTTGTTCGCAATTGCTTTCCACTCTGATTGATATATGGGTTTTCCTCTGCATGAGCTGCAGCTACCAATATGACATGCACTAAACACACTTTGTCTAAGGTCATTGTTGATCTCGACTATGTTTCTTTTGAGAGTGTGGAGTTGATCCATGGACCAACACTTTATAACATTGTTGTCCACTGTTTGAAGGTTAAATTTGAGTGACATACACATTTGTTTTCCATCAGTGATGTCAAATTCATCGTTTCATTGTTGCAAATATTGAATTTTTTCATGATCTATCATCTTGCATCCACCAGAAGGATGAACCATCAGCAGTCCTGTCCATCCATAGTCAGACCTGGAAAAAGTTAGGGTCTGATATCAATGCAATTACTATTGTTGCATCGCTCTTCAGGAACAGAATATACTGTAAACAAGAAAACAAAAATGTGGGGGGGGGGATAAATTCTGATGAATGTTACTGTTCTTCTCTTCTAATGTTAAACAAGAGATCACTCGCCTGCATGCACAACTGACAACTAAGTTTGTGAAAGAAAATGTATACATTAGTGAAACTGTGGAGTGGAAAGAACAGTTGCGATGTACATAGTTGCAACAGGGTCTATTAAGTCTAACAAAATATTATGTTTCAGGTTTTGCTAAATAAGATTGATTGGTCTGGTTGGAATAAGATTTTTAAACATATTCCCCTCCATTTACTGAAAATGATACCTCTGTTCCATGACCTAATTTTATTCCTTAAAAAAAGACCTTGTTAGTATTACTCAACAAATATGATGCTTCATGGTAGTTAGATATACCACACTCTATATAATTGCTTGAATAATTTGCATTTGTCCTCATATAACTTGCTGTAAATTTGAACTGACCACGATTAGCACCAAACATGCAAAAGTTGCCATTATTGACATGCTGCCTAGTCTACGCCCAGAAGCTAAAAAATACTAGAAGCTATATAGTAGAAGTCTAAAAAATCATAATGTCTTGTACTGTTACATATGAATGAACTGAAATGTGGTCTGGTCACAACAATCGGTGATCTGGATGTTTTTTTGTTTTTTTTGTATTTGTTTTATGGTAAGAACATTTTAGGGTAGGTGTTTGAAGAAGTGGAGGGACTGTCAAGTCAGGCTCATGACACTGGTAGTTACTTTTATTTTTTTTTTATTTTAGTTTTCTTCAGCTTTAAATAACAGATTTTCAATTTAATCTCTAAGTTGTATTATTTTCATACTTAATATCAGTTGTTCAATTGAGACCCATGAATCCTGTATTCTAAATTTTTTTCAAAACATTTTTTAAGGGGGAAGAACTCACGACCTAATGCCTTGTGACTCATTATACTTGATCATAGGTTACTTTCCTTGCTTTAATATGCAAAACTATTTTAATCTCCGCAGTAGTTACAGTCTCCTACTTCTAGACGATAAAAGCCCCATATTTCAAAGTCTGATCAAAATATTATCAGAAATGTGGTTTTCCGAGCAGTAAATAGCTCAGTCTATCAGTATGCAAGGTCACCAAATTAGTAAGCATGAATGTTGCTCAATGGTTGAACTCATAAAAGTTCTTAATGATGTAAGGAAATATTTCAAGTTGAATCTAAATTGTTTGAGAAATGTGGTCTTTAGAGTGGTAACAAGCTCAGCCAATCAGATGCGATAGCTCACCTCATTTGTATCCCATGGAATTCGTTCATTCTCAAACTCGTTCAAAATCTAATGGCATAAGCATATATTCCAAAATTTCATCCAAAAATGGATATAGAAATATGGCCCTCAGAGTGGTCACAAAGCTACACAATTGGAGGGCAAGATCACCTCATTAACTATGCATGGATCTTGTCACTAATCTAAACACATCAGAGATTTTTGAGAATAGAATATGGACCTTTGTACGTGATAACAAAGCAATTTGTATTGATGGTCAGATGCTAAATACACAGCTGCATGCTGGATGACAGTATGAAGGGCCCATACCCATAAGTTCACTTTGTCCTCTACAGGCACAGGCGAGTTACAAAAGAGCTTAATTTTGGCTAATTAAATCATGATTGTTAAGTAAAGTTTTTCATGTGGTTGTGATTGTATATTATTATTATTGACATTAAT